>JAULBY010029295.1:0-16140 GCA_032358315.1 Ophiocytium majus
CCCCCACTCCTCCCCCCCGCAAGCCACCGCTCCCGCGCGCTTTCCCTGTCACCGCTCCCCGCGCCAAGCGGCTGCAGCCCCACCGCCGCTGCGGCTGAGCTGCTGAGCACATCCGCGCCTGCTCCGCCAGACTTGCTGCTGAGCACACTCCCATTCCCCCCTGCCCCCACCACCACCCCCCAGGCGTCCGCCTGCACCTGCCGCCACAGCTGGTTTGCGCCGTCCACCTCAACAGCGGCGGCGGTGGTGGCGGCGGTGACGGCGGCAGCGCCCGGCTGCTGCTGAGCAGCAGGGGTCTGCTGAGCAGCAGCGGTCTGCTGAGCAGCAGCAGTCTGCTGAGCAGCAGCGGTCTGCTGAGCAGCAGTGCTCCGCTGAGCAGCAGTGCTCCGCTGAGCAGCAGTGGTGTGCTTAGCAGAAGGGGGGCGGCGTGGGTGCCTGCGTGCGCTGCTGCCGCGAGCGGGCGCCAGCGGCCGGGCGCGTGCAGCGGGTCTGCCACGCGCGCTGCCCTCGTACCAGCGCACAAACTCCTCAAAGGTCACCTGCGGCCGCGCGCGTGTAACCGAAAATGTAACCGAAGTGTGACGGAATGGAAACGGCGATGCGGGGTTGGCGCGCCCTTTGTGAAGTCGTATAGTTTGATAAAAAAGGATGGATGTTAGTGTTTTGTGCACATGTAATAGGTACTCTTGCGTGACGAGCACAGTGTCGTAGTCAGGTACGAAGCTTTTTGGGAGTACAAAAGGTGCCAAAATGAACATAAAATTTGCAACCCTACAGGCATACACATGAGCAACCTGGGAGGCGATGGGTGTGCTGGCTTTGAATGGCGCAGGCTGGGCGGTGCCAACAGCGGCGAGCTGGCGCGGCCACAGCAAGACAAACAACCATGTGCTCCTGTCGTGCACATGTGTCGACCACTGCCACCTACACGCGGCAACATGGCAGCACTTTTGGAGGAGCACTGACTGGCACTGCAAATGCGGTTCTGCTCGCACTGAGTGGAATCACTGCGCATGGCTGCATCCGGCACCCGACAGGGTAGCGTGTAGGTCACAGCGCAGCTGCCGACACACGCATTCGGTGGCAGCACACACTAGCGCGCACCAAATACCATGCTCATATAGGCTACCCTACACAGGGGCAAAAAAAAAGAGGAAAACTTAACAAGATTTGATTTTGATTTTTTTGAAAAAATGAATACTTGTGTTAACTTTGTATCTTTTGCATGAGAAGTTCTACATTATACCCCGGTTTTTGCTAAAGCCGCGCACGCAGTGTCCTGCCGTGGATGCAAAAGGGGGTTGCAAATGCACCCCGAGGCGCTGTCACCGCACCTCGCCGTCGGAATCGAAGTCCATTTCTGCAAAAACTTTGGCGGGATTCAGCGCCGCGCCGCCCTGCCGCGGATGCTCCCGCAGCGCCGCCAGCGCCGCCAGCATTATCATGGCACGCTTTACACGGCCCTGAGTGTTGCGTGGTGGCATCCGCACAGCAGCGGCGGCAGCAGCAATGTTGACAGGGTTGGTGCATCACTGTGAATTTAGATTGGTGGACCGTGGTATTCCAGCATTGTCAAGACGCACTTCACACAGCCCTGAGTTTGAAGTGTGGTGGCATTGGCATTGGCGGCACCAGCAGCAGCAATGATGACAGGGTTGGTGCATCAGTGACTTCAGAATGGTGGGCCTGTGGTACTTGAAGCGTTATCGGCACCGGCAGCAGCAATGTTGAAAGGGGTTGGTGCACTCAGAGACTTCAGAATGGAGGGCCTGTGGTACTTGAAGCGTTATCGGAACCGGCAGCAGCAATGTTGACAGGGGTGGTGCATGAGTGACTTTAGAATGGTAGACACGTGGCATTTCAGCATTATTGGCACCAGCAGCAGCAATGTTGACAGGGGGGGTGCATCAGTGGTAGGCGGGCGCTGCGGGCTTCTCGCGGCTGCCGCACTTCTGGTGGCGTTGCGGCGCCTAAGACGCGGTCTTGCTGTTACCCATAGTGGCAAGCTACTGTACCATTTAAATCTAGAGGTCAAAAACTACCACATGCTGCCGCACAAAATCTTGAAGAGTACTCTTGGACAATCAAGACGGAAGTTTTTACTGCACATTGTTGAGCAGGGGTAAGGCGCCGGGTGCATGCCACAGGTTGCCCGCTGTGGGTGTAGGGATGCTGCCAGCGGTCGACGCGTGCTGGCGGTGTGCGCCTGCATAAACCCGTGCACACAGCTGCTGTGGCTACATGCGAGCCTGAATAATATGAAGCCGCCTCACAAGGGGCACAGCAGGTGCTGGTGCTGGATGGAAGGCAGCGCGCGGCCAAACGAAACTGTCAGCCGGAGGGCGCTGCTGATGTTGTAAGCCTGCACGTGGAGCAGCACCCACCGCGGCATGACTGCAGCATGCAGTGGCACAGCACAAGAAATGGGGCTCACCTGCCCCTCCTCTCCCAGGTACTCCAGTGCGCCCCCCCGCCTTAGCTCCCTCCACATAGCAGATATCAGCTTCTGGAAGCGAAACGGGGCGCTGACCGTGTCCAGGGCCCCCTGCCCTGCTGCTGCCCTGTCCCCCGCCCCCCGCCCAAGCCTGCCCAGGTACTGGCCGCTGCTCCAGTAGGGACCATAGCCAGCACCCGCCGCTGCTGCAGCTGCAGCTGCTGCTGCCGGTGGCCCCTCGCCTGGTGCCGGCAGGGCCTCGTCGTCAAGCAGCCAATCCGCCAGCACAACTTCCACTTCCGCCCCGGTCTGTGCTGCTGTTGCTGCTGCTGCCGTTGTTGCTGCAGCAGTGACGGACGCCAGCAGGGTTCGCCTCGCCCGCCCCTGCCGCCTCCGCTGGTGAGGCTGCTGCAGCAGCAACGGTGAGCCGCCGGCGGCTCGATGCTGCTGCTGCTGTGGCAGCCCGTGAGGAAGCTGCAAGGCGACGACTGCTGCGCCACAGCAACAGCATGATGCTGCCACCAGTCTGCGCCTCGACATTGTTGCGTGGCACCGCAGCAGGGCACGGCTGCCGCACCAGAGGTGATGGAGGTCAGGGAAAGGGTGCTGCCCAGGTGGCGGTGGCCACGTCCGGCTGGGCAGAGAAGCGGCGCGCGGCTGGGTCAAGTTCGAACGACTGCTGTGTCAGACGGCAACATACAGGGAGTGTGTGATAGTCAACTCCAGGAACAGACCTCATGTGGTTTGTGAAACAAGTTTGTTGCACACATGCACTAATGATTGGCGCTGCACACGTAGCTGCTGCGTACAGTAGCTGGCATGCCTTGCTTATAGCGGCCTGGTGTGAACATGTTTAATCCCCTACACATGTATACATACATACACATGTATCCTCTACCTTTCAGACCTTCGCACGCCCCCTGCAACTTGATTGAATACTGCAAATCAGCAAGCTGCTTTCAAGCCAGCAAGTGGTGAATCGGCCAACTTGAAAACATCAGCGGTGCCAGCCGCGCTGATCCCTTGTTGAAACCTACGTAATGGCAGCAGCAGAGGGTAAAATCCGAATACTAAAGTGACAGTTCACCACTGCCCAACAATGCAGTGCGCGCTACTGCAGATCGCAGGATGCGTACCAGAATGCGTAAACAGAATGCGCAAACATGCCACGCTGCTGTCGTGCGGAACACTGCAGCGGCAGCTTGCAAGTGTGTGGGGGAGGGGGGGGGCACACAGAGCAACAGCAAAAACAAGCACAAAACGTATACGCAAGCAAGAGTAACATCTCCCATCGTCCGTGCAGCAAAACATGCATTCTCCAACGCGCACGGCGGCGCTGTCCGCAAGTGCCTATGTGGCCTCTGAGCACACCAGGCATGCGTGTTTCATCACAAGGTGGTACTTCTTCTGAAGTATGTAGCATTATCGAGCATTCTTTTCACAGCACAGCACAAGTCAGCACCACCCCTCTTGACCCCAGCTCCCCCCCCCCAATGCACCCAATCGTTATCTGCAAGAGCTCTGTACCTACTCCCGTGGTGTACAGTGCGGCTACCGCAGGCGAGGTGCACAGATGTGGAGCCTGCTGCTGAGCACCCCCCACCGCACCCTCCCCCCCCCCCTCCCTGCTGCCCCGCACTGGTGCTTATCAAGCTATGGTACACGGCGGCGGCGCTGCGATGCGATCGCCGCTGCTGCTGAGCACATGCTCTCAGGCAGACCGCTGCGCGCATGGCGCACACCCGCGCCAGTAGTGCACAGCCATGGCGCTGCTGAGGAGCACTGCTGCAGCTGCGTGCTGCTGAGCGCAGGAGACACCGCTCAGCAGCAGCCCAGGAGATAAGTGCTCAGCAGCAGCCCCGACGAAGTGCTCAGCAGCAGCCCCGACGAAGTGCTCAGCAGCAGCTCAGGAACACTGCTCAGCAGCAGCGCCGAAGCACTGCTCAGCAGCAGCTCAGGAGCTGCTGAGCAAGTGGTTGAGCACGGCGTCCATGCCCGCGCCGCCGGGCGCGCCCACGTGCCTCTCCAGCAGTGCCAGGTTTCGCCCAAAGTCCGTGAACCCCATCTCGGCCAGGCGCACAAGCTCAGCGCTCCAGCGGCGAGCGCGCGCGCGGCGCGACGCCTCCGCCTCCGGCTGCTGCTCAGCGGCCGGAACCGCTGCCTGCTGCTGCTGCACAGCAGAAGCACCGGCGGCCGGCTGCTCAGCAGCAGCGGCGGGGGCATTGGCGGTGGTGGCGGCGGTGGCGGCGGTGGCGGCCGGCGTCACACTGTCCTCAGCGAAGGGGTCGTTGACGGCGGGCTGCATGGGAGAAGCCACGGCGTGGGGAGGGGAGAGCAAGCCGGACAGGTTGCGCACAAACTCTTCCCTGTCCCTGCCGTTGCGCCCGAACTCCCGCGTGTGCCTGTCCATGGCGCGCACGAAGGCCCCGTGGTTCGCCTCCAGAGAGTCCAGGGTCACAGACTCGCGGGCGCCAGAGTCCTCCTTGGTCTCCTCGGCGCCCTCCCACTGCTCAGCAGCAGCGGCGGCGGCGGGCTGCTCAGCAGAGGCGCGCTGCTCAGCAGCAGCGGCGGCGGCGGTGGGGGAGACGGCGGCCGCGGCGTCCACAATGTCGTACTCCTCGTCCGCACTGTCAGCGGACCGCTGCGACGCGGCGCCGTCGAAAATGGACACGGTGGGGGCCTGCTCCACCGCGGCGGCGGCGCCGCCGGCACCAGCAGCCGCGGCGTCAGTGGAGGCATTCTCGTCGGTGGCGGCGGAGGAGGCAGCGGTGGTGGTGCTGGCGGCGTCGGCGGCGTCGGCGGAAGAGGACTCGGCCAGGCTCGCCGCGATGGCGCCCTGCAGCTGCTTCTCAAACTCGCTGTCGGCCTCGGGGACGCCGGCGACGGCAGAGGCGGCGCTGGACTCCCCCTCCTCCCCCTCCTGCTGCTGAGCACCACCCTGCTCAGCAGAAAAGGCGGCGGCCTCGGCGGCGCGGCGCGCCTCCACGACGACGCGCGCCGTGTCGTCGTGCAGGAAGCAGCGCGAGTGGCGGCACGCGGCCGTGGAGCCGAGGCGGAAGTTGCTGTTGAGCGCGACGTGGCGCACCTCGCCCGAGCGCGTTCGCAGGCGCAGGGGCGCGTCGTGCACGGTGCCACCGCCGAGAATGGTGTCCATGATGCCCGCAATGTCTTCCGGCGGGTTGAAGGCGACTTCGGAGACGTGCTTGCCAATCTGCGGGCCCGGGGGCGGATGGCGCAGCGGGGTGGTATGGGAGGGGGGGGGCAGTGTGGAGAGTGGGAGGGGGGGGCATAGGGGAAGTTGAGGTTGTGAATGCGTGAGCACGTTGTGCACCGCAAGGGTTGAACTGCAAGGGCTAAAGTTTTAGTCACAGGTCGCAATGGTTACACAGTGTGTACAGTAACTGTCGCCAAAGTTGTTGCATGCAGACAATCGGAGGAGCGGAGCTCCGATTGGTGGCTGTCACACATGATGCCTGCAATGCGGGCTTGGAATGGTTGCCACTGCAACAGGACACTTTGCGGCAACATCATGATGTATGGACTGCTTCTAGTGAGCTGCCGCAAACCACAGCCGTTGCCCAGCCCCGTGAGCACATGTCACAGTGCCTGCAGCATGCTCCCTGGCATACACTCACATACTCCTCAACGGTGTAGTCCAGAAGCTCCAGGGTCTTGCGGTTGGCCCATAGGACATGCCCTGTCTCTGACACGGACTGGATGCCCACTGTGCGGCCGCAAAGAGTCAGGGAGCGCAAGCACACCACACAACACGCATGGGTATCACATGTGTGCCACAGTGTTGGCATGCTGCACTACATATGAAAACTCAATCTAGAAGCGATATAGTCAAGGTCTCACCACCGGTAGGGGCCGTCACCCTGGGCAGGCCCGTGCAAGGGGATGAGCAAAGCAAAGATTTCGCACCTACCGAAGCACGGATTCCATCACAGCGTGTGATGCGATCGAGGAAGGGTGCAGCGCAGGTGGCACGGATTGGAACGTACGTCTTGCTTCAAAGGTACTGAAAAGCGAGGCAGCCTCAGCACAGCACGACAACTGAAACATGACATTGCGCAGCCTGCTGCCACATTGAGCAGCCTGCTGCCACATCTGAGCGGGCTGCATTTAAAAAGCGCGTGTGTGGTGACGAAGGCCGCGATGTCATGATCGCACACAGGCTCATTTGCAGCAGGCAGGCACAAACTGCAGCTGCTGCTACGGTGTGGCCTGGCAGTGTTTGGCCGCCACGGGGACCTGACACGCGCGCATGCACACTGTGGCACCCCTGGAGTATGTTATTGCCTCTGCTCAGACAAAGGTGCGTATCATCATTGCGTCGACACGATGCCTCACCTGGGTGGCGCCTGCATGGCACAGGTCAGGAAAGGGGTTGCTGGTGCATGAAACCATGAGCAACAAGGCGTAGCTCACCAGTTAGGGGCTCTGAAGACTCAGTCCGCAGCAGCACACAGCCTCAGGCACCCACCTGGGGCATTGTTTATGAAGTCCAGCAGGTCGTCGTTCCACGTGTGCGCCCCCTGCTCCTCCTTGCCGCAGCGCCGCATCGACACGGCGACAACGCTGGACGTCGGCACCTGCGCCCCTGCCGCAGCCTCCCCCTCAAGGCACCGGTCCAGCTGGCCCACCATGTGCATGTGGAAGCGCACAAAGGGGGGGAAGTCATTGTCCTCCGAGAGCATGAGGACATCGCACTTCACGTCGACAAGGCACTGCTCTGCGGCAGCCCTGGTGAGGCACGACCTCACTCTGGCGGTGTCGCTGTCTCGCAGGAGGTCTTGCAAGGACAGGGAGTGAAGCCGGGTGAAGGCAGTGACGGTGGAGCGGAAGAAGCGATTGGAGTGCAGAATGCGGCCGTCGCAGGCCCGCACTAGAAGGACAGCCTCGGGCACGCAGTCCCAGTTCATGTGGGTTGTTTTGCCTCCCAGCAGCGACGGGGCGGCGGCACGCGAGAGCGGTGGCGGTAGGCCAGCACCCCAAAAGAAGATATTGAAGACACACTGGGCCCCCTCTCGAAATTACAGTTTCAGGTCGCTCGCGCGAAAGGTAGCTTCCGGGCGCGTCGTCACTGGCGGCGTCGAGAATCGTCATCGGCGCGCTGCGGCACAAAAAGGAACGGACGTCATCAGCTACGGTCACCACGGCGTTCCCGTGGACGACGCTGTCCAGCGACGTTTCGATCATAGCCGGCGGCGCGTGACATCGATTGCAATTGCAGTCGACACACTCCGTACGACATACCAAAGAGGGGTGGGAGGAGCTCAACATCTGGTCCTCCGCGCGCCTGGCCTATGCCTGCTGCTGAGAGTGCCGTTGCCATGGGCGGCGCGGCGCCAGCACCAGTGTGTGCACTAGGCAGCAGTGCATGGCGCGTGCAGTGAACTGTCCGGGCGCGACGACCCGTGTCAAGCGCTGAACCTGCCCGCTGTTCAAAATCTGACTGACCAGAGCAATGCAATGTCATGAGCAATGTCATGGGGGGGGGGGCTCTTAGACGCGCTGCCACAGGCTGTACAGGCCCGGCAGAGCGATTCAAAAGCGCGAAATACCTGACGTGCTGTTGTGGCATGTGAACTCATGGGGACGTCCCTTTGAGTTCAGCATGGGCACCAAGCCAGGGCCATTGTGCAGCGCGTGCCATTGTGCAAGACAGGCAGTGCTAGCTGCACAGCACGTGCCTGCCAGTGCTGCTGTGCGCTGGATGCCCCGGCACCTACTAGTACACATTTGGCAGGTTGTACCATGGCATTCCCTGCCGGCTGCACAGCACCAATGGCCACATAATATGAAGTCACACAACTTCAATTGCGAAACACACAGGTTTGCAACAGGCAAGCGCGTAGCATGTCACCTTTGAAAGAATCAGTAGCACATCCTTGACAAACTATAAATAGCATGCCACCTGGGCGCCGTCAGACAGCCACCCTTCAGATGTGTCAGTGCGCCTCAGGCTTGTGTCGGATAGCAAGGTACACGTGACAAGCCGTGTGCATGCCACACACAACAGCAGCAGCGCATGCACACATGGGCAGCAGCAGCGATAGAGGCGGCGCGCGTCAGGAGTGACCACGCGCGACGCGCGCACTGCAAGTATTTAGCATCATACATGTAACTGTGTGTGCGTGTGCGTGTGCGCAAGAGCGGCGCTGCCTTGCCTTTTACGTACATACACGGGGGTAGAGTCCACACCCACCTGCCTAAGTACACTCGCAGCACCCGCCACGCCATGCAGCCTTCTGAGTACCCGGCATACCCAGGTGCAAGTACCCAGGGTCCGAGTACCCGCTGTGAGTACCCAGGTTCCGGAACCCAAGAATATGCAGGTCGGTGTACCCAGGTTCCAAGTACCCAGCATACCTGGGTGCAAACAGCGAGGTTTCAAGTCTCTCGCATAATCAGGTGCGCGCCTGTGGCGCACCAGAACCTTCCATTTTGCTACCGGTATGCTCGCGCAGAGGACCTAGCATATGCCATGGAGTGAGTGCAGAATGTGGTGCTGTGTAGGTGTGCACATGCGCGGGGAACCACTACAGCTCCACCTTCCCCCCCTGCCAATCAGGCTCCTTGGCATCCGGCTTCTCTGTGGGCTCCAGCACTTCGTTGACAGTCTTGAGACCCTGTGACGCGGCGGCCCGGCGCCAGCAAAAATGATGGGGGAAAAGAGTTGTGTTTTTGAAAAATAAAATACTCCAAATACACTTCAAGTGTGCGCAGTTCTTCTCAAATACTACTAGTAGTAGGAAGTGCGCGCTTGTCCTTGAGTGGCATGGCGGCCGTACAAAGCACTGTCCCAACTGCCTGCGGCATGGCGTGAGCGGGCACTGTCTCTGCTGCCAACGCAACCGCACCACGACTGCAGCGTCTGCGCGTGTTTACAACAGCAGGTGTATTTTGTGCCGCTGCCACGGCAGCTCAGGCACCATGTTCTTCTGGCCACCTGGCTCTGCCCGCCGGTGCCACTTGAGGCGTGTCACGTGTCAGCACACGTGACAGGCCAGCACAGCGAGTGAGGGTGACATGCCCAGCCTGCTGCCGCACTGCCCGCCAGCAGCACACGCTGCAAGAAAGTGACAGCAGCACATGCCAGCTGTCATGCACAACGCGGCTAGACATGCGTAGCGTGGTCATCACCAGCAGGCTGAGCAGGGTCTCTGGCCCTGAGTGCGCACCAACTGACCACAAACATCATGTGACCGTCAAAGCCTGCAACGGGCGCCACAGGGCGCTCAGTGGTACCAGCAGTCGGCTGCTAACCGACTGGTCATAAGTCCAGGTCCTAGCTGGGGAGTTTTGAACAAGTAACAATTCATAATTATTTTCCTTTCTTTTTACCCGCTCGTAAAATGCAAAACTACTACGTAGTACTACTTGTACTTCGAAGTATGGTACCGGTATTGTTTTGCATTGGAAGATCACACACTAATACGTATGCGCACGGCAGGCAGCCAGGCACGAGTTTCCACCCACACTGGACGGGTTTTCACTGGGGTGCACTGCTGAGCACTGCGCGTACCCAGGTGCGCAGGCACCAACGGCTCCCTGGCACCACCAGGCGGCAGCGCCACACGCACAGGCAGGCCGTCAGCAGCTCCGCTGGGCGCACGCACCTCAAGAATGGTGTGCGCCGCCTTCTCGCGCACTTTGTACTTGTCGTCAAACTCCTTTGCCTTGTGCAGCACGTCGGCGACGCCCTCGCGCCCGCGGTCCAGTATTTTGTGCTCCTCGTTCAGCTCGCGCGCCTTCGCCACGCCGCGCCATGACGCGCGCTTGACCCGGTTGACAATGTTGTGCTGCCGCTCAAAGTCGCGCACGTGCTCATAGCTGGCGTGCGCCCGCGGCATGGTTTGTGTGTGGTAGGGCGGGGTGCGCAGGGGTGGCATGGGGGGACGGGGGTGGGCTGGCGTCTTGGCAGGAGTTGTGTGAGGGGGCCGCGGTGCGCTGCGGTCGGCATCGGGGGCATATGCATGGGTGCGCTGGCGCAAGCATGTGGCAACATGCAGCATTGAAAAAAAAGAGGCGCTGCATGCATGCAACGCTCCCCAGGCAGGCCACACGACGCACTTGATACCGCAGTGCAGTGCACCTGGCCTGCGCGTGCTCGCAGGTCACGTGCCCGAGACACCACTCGCGAGCGTGTGCGCACAGCGTCACGTGCAGCAGCAAGCGCACTGTCAGTGCGCATGCCGCGATGCCGCGCTCACCCGTTGACCGTGAGCTGCCCAACCGAGCGCGCAATGTCGCCAGTGACGCTGCCTGGCGGCTGCAGCCCGGCAGCGGCGGCCCCGCCAACGCCCAGCCCCGCGCCGACGAAGGGGCCCTTCAGCAGCCAGCCAACAATGACGCCTGCGCAGGGCGCCAGTGTGCAACGATGTGGGTGGTGCAGCTCAATGAGGTGTGGCTGGTGAGTGCAACAGGTGTGAAAACCATATGACAACTCATAACCTAGAAGCGATAAGCTCTATATCTCCCCAACGGTAGGGGCCGTCACCCTAGGTTTGACCCGTGTAGGGGGAAGAAATGAAAGCAAGGGAGGTTGGACAGTATGGTGCTTAGTCCTCAAGAGGCAGACAGAGCATGCATTATTGTAAAATAAGGCCATGGCCAGTTTTGATATTGTTGACTAGAAACGGGGGGAGGCCATTGATGTTTTACACCCAGCTGGAAAGTGGGTCACATTTTCATTCAGGCCCGGGAGGGCTCCCAGTGTCCACCCATGGGTCGCTGTGCGTTGCTTCCTGTCCTCGTGGCACCATCAGCAGCACCAGAGGCTGCTTGGCAGGATGTGGGAGGTGAGGGTAGTGGCTGTTGTCACAAGCACCTTGCCGTAATAACAGCAGCAGGCCTTGTTGACTGATTGGGATGCAAACTTACGTGCAAAAGCATAAAGGTGGCTGACAGAAAAAGTCGGCCAAAATTTTGAAACCCGGCCGTGGACAAAACGGTATGCCAAACAATGTGTAAACATAAAAGGTGATCTATGTTTGTGGGCATGGGTTGCTTTGCATGGTGCCTGCCAGGCACCGCCCAGGCGCAAACTACAGTTTGATGTCGGTTTGCCATCGATGGAAATACATGAGCGATTCGAGGTGCTGCCGCGAACTGAAACTGCAACAGCAACATTCGAAAGCACCAGCACAGTTGCCAAAACCACCTGTACAACCTGCTGTCGTGAGACCACACCAATGAGTACGCGCAGTCAAAGCAGCTGCAACAAGGATTGTGGACGTGCTTGCCTGCTGCGCCTGCCCCCCACACAACTTTGGCTGGAACGGGCTCCGCGGCCTGGCTGCCCCCTTCCTTTAATGTGTCCTCCAGACCCATCGTGCTGGTTGCTGCCTCCGTCGCTGGCAAAGATGACACCAGCCAGGCACAGCAGCACCACCGGCAGTGGCACCAGCTGCTGCGATGCCCAGCGAGTGCTGCGGGACCCAGTGCGGGCGACGCTCCGCCTGCTTCTGCACGATGTTGTTTGAGGAGGACACGTGGCTGCTTGTGAGATGACTCCGCTGCCTGGGTCGAATGAATATGATTGATGCACGAGCAGTTTACTCACGCTGTCGAAAACGGCAGACACTGTGGAGCGCGGGGCCTGCGGCGGCAGCAACTGCACCAGGCGCGGAGCTCGTGAAGCTGGCGCACCGTTGCCAGCAGTGCACCCACTGGCGTCGCCACCCTGCTCACGTGCACAAACCAGCAACGCTCCAGCAAGTCTCCAGCCGGAGGCCTTGATCAGAAACCTTCAGTCACTCGGTGCAGCAGCGCGGCGGCAGCGGCGCTGCTGGCGGACTGGGCAGCCATGAGCCTGAACATGAACATATTCCTGAATGGCGTGCCCATGCTGCGCGTGGTGCCACCTGTCCTGAGCGATGAGGAGAAGATGAGAACCGGTGCGTGGCAGCTGCGGTACTGTTTTCAGCTGCTGTTGGTGTCTCACTGCCGGACTGGGTGCGCTTGCAGTTGGGTGGGCAGGCATCGCCGTGCCACGCCGGCAACAGCACTGGCAGCGGCCACCTGAAACTTGCGTACGGCTGGTGGGCTCACCACGATGCTTGTTCGTGTGCACGGTGCTCGATGCACCAGCCTGCCTGCCAGCACGTTTGCAACGGGTTCGCATCTGCACCAGTTGGGATAGCCTTAGCAGAAGCACAGAGCAGCTGCTGCTCACCACGTACCCCTCCTGTGCACCAAGCCCTTCACATTATTTTACGGCGCCGCCAGTGTGCACTGCCACAAGACCCCCCACAAACCTGCCGCCTCATCGCCGCGTGCACACCCGGCCTCCCAGCTTCCTCTGCGCACACCCCTCACCGTTGCACCCCCATCCCCCGCTTCCAAAACCTAAAAACTCAGCCATTTCCCCTTTTATTTTTGTCCATTTTTGTGCTGGTACGGGCGCAGACGCGCTGGTCCGCCTGGTGGACAATGCGTGCAGCGAGTTCCTCACGAGCGCGGACTGGACCTCCAACATGCAGCTCGTGGACGAGATCAACAACACCATCAGCCAGGTCGTCATCGGCGAGGCCGTGCGCGCGATACGCAAGCGCCTCGCGCACAAGTCCGTCACCGTCGTCCTGCTCGCGCTGTGAGTGGTGCGCCGTCGCTGCCGTGCGTGCGCACGCAAAGCTGTTGAGCTCACAGGTTATGGGCGCTTGAAGTGTGTGTGCGGCAGCTGAGCAGCGCGCGTGGAGCGCCATGTTGAAGTTGGGCAAGTGTCGCTGTTGCTACACACACAATGTGGGCGCAGTGGCAGCGGCTTAGTAAGTGATGGTAATTGGCTGGGCGCTGGTGGGCGGTGTGGGTGTGTGGCTGGAGCATGTGCAGGGGGTGCAGCAAGCGCCAAGGGCCGCGTCCGAAGGAGTATTGTACCCAACCAGCACCAAGAAATAGCCCACAACCTGCCCACGCCCACGCTGCACACAGGCAACTGCCGCTGGCGCCATCACGCTGGTGAAAACACATGCTGACCGCTGGCAATACCACTGGTGCTGCTGCCGCCGCCGCTGCTTTTGCCGCCGCCGCCGCTGCTGCTGCTGCTGCCGCCTCCGCTGCTGCTGCTGCTGCCGCCGCCGCTGCTACTGGTGGTCCTGCGCATCTGCTGAGCACAGCACGCTGACAGAGACGCTGGTTAAAAACTGCGGCATTCCGCTGCACAAGGAGATCGCCAAGGAGAGCTTCATGCAGGACATGACCGTCCTCGCCAAGCGCTCCACCACGCGCACCAGCAGGGAAAACCTGCAGGCAAGTGCCCTCCGCTCGCCAAATTCACCTGCTTTTGTCAGATCATACTCCAAAAGTGTGGCATGTATTATACTAGGTACTGGTACATATATAGTAGTGTCTGCAGGAATCGCCACCAGTCACCGAGGCACAGATGCCAGCGGCCGCGGCCACCGCCATGGAAAACCACGCAGCCGGACCCTCTGTTTGTGTTGGCACTTTGAGCAAACGTACCACCAGCATTATGTGGTACAGCACCGGTTGGCGTGGCAACAGGCAGGCAGGCCCACGTTGTCCTCGCTGACTTGCGGCGCAGTGTGCTGCTGCTCACACGTGCCTCAGGTATTGCCTGCGATGCCTGGTGCTGCTCGCCTACGGGTTGTCTAGCACGCCCACCACTGCATCGTGCTTTGGAGGCACAAAACACTGCGGGGAACCTCTTCCAGCCAGCAGCAGCATGCGCCGCGCACAACATCTCCCCTCCAAAATACTCCCCCTCCCCCCCCCCCCCCCTCCAGGTCGCCAACAAGACCCTGGACATGATCCAGTCCTGGGGCGAGGCGTTCCTGCCGCAGCGCCGCGAGCTCCCTTTGTTTGTGGACACGTACCACCGCCTGCGCAGGGAGGGCCTCCCCTTTGAGGCGCAGTACAAGAACGACCGCGCTCCCGTCCTGGAGCCCGTCGGCCCCGGCAGTCTGCTGGACCACCAGCCCCCGGACACGCGGCGCCTGGGCGGCGGTGGCGGCAGCGGCGGCGGCGGCGGCGGGCGGGGGGGAGCGCGGGGGTCGACGGACGGGCTGACTGCAGGCGGGTGGAAATGCGTGCGTGTGCAAGCAGCGTAGAGATGGCTGTGCGTTTTGAGAAAAGTAACTTCAACTTGTAACTTCGACTTGGGGTGTGGGTGTGGGGGGGGGGTTGACGGGACGTCGTTGTGCCGCTGCGTAGTGGTTGGTTGTGTTTGACAAAGGGGGAGGGCAGCAGGTGCTATGTGGTGGTGTAGTAGCGGTGACATTTCGTGGATGCGCTTGCTGTGGAGCAGGAGTTGTTTGTTCAGGCTTGGGCAGCGCCAGCTAGGGCGCGCCGTGTGGTGCTGGGCTTGGCGGCAGGTGCTGAGTGTGGGTAGGGTGAGCAGCGGGGCAGCGTGACATTGAAAGTACTTCATATGTAGTGTCGTTGACACACAAACGAGTCAGGAGCTGCCCAGGGGCATGTTGTTGGCCGCAGATGCTGGCTGTATGGTCGTGGTGTTGAAGGGGGGGACAGGACATGCAGGAGGCGGAGTTTGTATAATTGAGGAGGTTGTTGTGACCAACGGTTTGGTTTCCATGGTCTTGACATGGTGGTGATTGGTGTGATGTTGAGCTTTGCAAACCAGCTGAGCTGGGGCCCAGAAAGTGGCAGGCCTGTACTCAGCTTGCAAGTGCCGCCAGCCTGCCATTCACAAGTGCACCAGGTACACTCAATCCCGGCTCCATTTTTCGTGGGCAAATCGTTGTTGCAGACCCAGCTTAGCATCCATGCACTCCTCCTATGCCGGCACTGCCGCCTCCACCAAGTGCGTCGCCAAGGTCTCAGGCGCATGCCCGTGGGGTGCCCACATGGCAACCCCACCTAATGCCGGCTGCGCCCGCTTGTGACCTGCCGCACTGACCGCACGCGCAGAGGAGAAGGAGCTGCTGGCGTCTGCGGAGGCGGCGGCGGAGATGCTGCTGAGCGTGGCCCACTCCAAAAGCTCGGCGGCGGACGCCGCGGGAGATGAGGCGAGTCGGGTGTTTTATCCATATAGATGTGGCACAGTGCTGGGCAGCATGTGAGAACTTTGGCAGTTACGCCATTCTGCAATTGCTGCGCGGCCCCGTCACCCAACACACATTGTGTGTACGGCATTTGGTCAGAACACCTACTGGGGCAAGCATGTGCAGACCTGGGTGGGCAGCTGGCGCTGCTAAGGACTGGGCGCGTGGCTGTGCCAGCGCCACTGCCAGTGCGGCAAAGTCACCACCAGTGCCATTTGGCAGCGGAGGAAAAACCGAGGGTGTTTGCAGCTATTTTCATGTGCCGCTAGTGGTTTGCCTTGCCACAGGCGCCCGCCAGGCACACGGCCTCCGTTCCCACTCTCTTGCATACACGACCGAGCTCGCACATGGGCTGAACCCACACATGACCCGCACACAACCCGCGCGCACTGCCCCGTACATACCCCGCACGCCCACACACTCACTATCAACCCACATAATCCCCTGTCAAAACATCCCCCCCGCGCGTCCTCCCGCAGATGCTGGAGGAGCTCGGCGCGCAGACCCAGGCGCTGCAGCCCAAGGTGGTTGCCCTCATCGAGTCACGCGCCGAGGGCGCGCCCTCCCTCCTAGAGCGCCTCTTTGCCGTCAACGACGCCGTCGACACGGCCCTCGCCGCGCGCGCCGACGCGCTTTTGCGGATACAGCAGACGGTGCTCGCTGTGATACATCTGC
>JAULBY010029306.1:0-16134 GCA_032358315.1 Ophiocytium majus
CCCTGAAAGCCACGCCCTGGTATCACCAAATCGATGTGGTACTCGGGGTGGGCGCCCGCCAGGAAGGGGAGGTACCCGTACACATTCCCTGCAGGTGGCGCACGGTCGCGGCACACTCCACGCACTTCCTGCCTGCAAAGACCCCAGGCACTGCTGGAAAACCTCCTGTCCCGCTTGCATGTGTGGTGTCGCTGTCACTAGCCACACTGCTAATGCCTGACGCAAACACAGCCCTCGCCGCTGCAGCTAACGTTGCATATCGCCCAGGTGGTGGCAGTGAAGTGCACCTGGCGCCGGCGGATGCCTACGGCTCACTGACAGGCAGCGCGGGCGTGGGCGGGACTGCTGCCGTCGCCTGGAAGTGTGGTGGCAGCTTGCTGATGAACGTGTCCGTCCAGATGCAGACAACGCCAGGGTTGCTCTCACCATATGCGGCATGGCGATTTGGCATCCTGCAAGTGCAACAAGCCACAGAGCGCCGCGGGGGATGAACATCAGTTGCATCACACAAGTTAGCAATTCTAGCTGAAGCTAATGGTCCGCCACTTCTGTGTTGATTTTGCACTGCACTGGGTTTCTGCATGTGCTGTGCACCCGCGCGGCGACACCTGCGCCAGGGCTGTAAAACAAACCACTCATGCGGTGCACCTGCTATGGGCGCAAGCGGGCACGTGCGCATCCCGTCTACCACCATGTTATGACTTCAATCGATGTGAGCATGTGCAATACCACTGTAGCATGCTCCACTCTCATGGAAAACACGATTACAAATTGCCGATGCACGTTGACAGCGCACGGCGACGAGAAGCGCTGATGCCCAAGCTGACGGTTTACTGTGCAGGTGCACCAAGGCTTCATTGTCCTCTCTGCAATAGGCCAGCGCTCAAGACAGTATACTTCTGAAGTATTACATAACTAGAAGTATACCGTGGTACTTCACAAGTATGTATGCTTCTGCCCATTTGAGCTAACACCGAGGGGCTCTTATTCGGGGCGGGGGGGGGGCGGGGGGTCCTATACTAATAGTTTTTGTTTCTCATCCATGCATATAGGTCGAAGCATATAATTCTGAAGTAAATTTGTAAAGCAGCACCCGTTGTTGCAGCCATATTCTGTACAACAGATTAGCAATCTGCCGCTTTCGACCACTCAGCCAACCAACAAGTTAATCACCGTTTTTTTACATATAAGAAGATAACACTCAATAAAGCATTGGATTTTTTTAGCTCGAGCTATCATTTCACTGAACCATCAGACAAGCATTGAGCCGGTAACATTAATTGACACCCCTTGTCCACTTAACCTGCATGGTCTCATGGGGGCGGGGGCGGGAGGGGGGTGGTTCAAGGGGGGTGGTATTTATACTACTGTAGTACATCGATTTACGGTGTTTTTTAAAGCTGCACCAAAGGGTAGGGCGTCTATCTCGAGACACCCCACTACATCTGCACGCCCCCTTGCTCGCCACCACGCCACCACCGCACACTTGCATGCACACACCAGGATGAACACGAAGCTTTTCCGCAGCTTGAGAGACCTTGTGTAAAACACCTAGTGCTAGTGTGTGTAGTGGCCCCAAGTTGGGTGCCTAAGACCGTGAAATTGATACCTCCCAATCAACCCACTTGCGTCACATACGCTGCACAAGCAATCCACCCCTGATTTATTTGAATCGCATGCAGCTGCGACTGGCAGCGGCAAGCTGCTTGTGGGCACCGCACGTACAACTGCCCGTGTACCGTACCTGGGTGGTGCTGTTCTCAGTCGTGACATACTTCAGAAGTACCTGGGTAACACCTCGAAACACTTGCACGTTTTACAACAATGCGTCGCGCTTTTCAGGCTTACGTACCCGTCGAAAAAGTCCAGGACCTGGTTACGCAGGACAGGGGCGCCGTGGCTGTGACGGCCGGTGCCGGTCACAAGCAGCATGAGGCCAAAGTCAGCCAGGTTCGGGCTGATGACGTGCTCCAGAATGCCCTGCGCAGCAACCCTCACACACAGGTAGCGGACCAGGCATGCAGGGCAGGTTTAGCTGGGCATGCTTCACCATGGCGGTGCTCAGTTGGCGTGACGCGCAACAGTTGGCAGACATCAGGCGCTTGTTGCAGGGCGAGCGCGTGTGCCGACACCACAGCCAGTGCAGGGTGCATCGCCTCTCGCCTCTGAACATCATTGACAATCACGAGACCCAGTGTAGTTCCGTCATCATACTGGCCAGACGCTCACACTTTGAAGAGTCGCACACACCCAAAGACGATTTTCTTCTCTATCGTTTGGCACACCGTGGGGGCTTGCCTGCTCGCATTTGCCGCACACCACCGGACCACAACGAGAGGCGAGCGGGGCGTCCGAGTGGGCAGGCCGGCACACCACAGGATATCTGGAGTCCCTGCCTCACACACCAGGTGCAGTTCAACTTTCAACTTTGACAAGCAGGCACGCACCTCCAGTGACGCCGTCTGCCCGTGCACGTCCAGCGTAAAAGGCACGCCGGTGACCACGCCCAGGTTGCAGCGGCCGTTGCGCGCCAGGAACGTGCGGCGCGTCCTCTCCGCCTCGGCAGTGGCGGGGCCGTCGTGCTCAGCCTCCAGGTCGCTGGCCTCTGCGTCCTCCTCCGAGCTCAGCCCATCCGGTGCAGCCTGAGCAGCCATCATGGGCGCCTGCGGGCCTGACGCATGCTCAGCATCGCCCCTCACAGTCAGAATGAAGGGCTTGTGCAGCGAGTGGCTGCTGCCGCCGCTGGCGTTGTTGCTGCTGCTCGTGCCGTCGCCACTGCTAGTGCTCCTGCAATGCTTGCATCCGGAGCAACGCGGCCACTGCTGGGCCAGGAGGCGTACCATCATGTCGGAGGTGGCGTTGTCTGACGTGCGGCGTGCTTTCTTGGCCGCCTCCGGCTCGGCCTCCGGCTCCGACTCCGGCTCCGCCAGCGGGCACGCCTGGGCCTCTGCGCTCGCTCTCTTCCTGCCTGAGACTGTGTGCACGTGCGCACGTGAACACAGCAGCAGCAGCGGCACCGTGTCAGTCCTACAACTTTCTATGCCTGTGCACGCATGCGGACGTGAACACAGCAGCGCCAGCAGCACCGCGTCAGTGCTACAACTTCCTATTTCATCCCTTGTTTTCCAATGGCATAAGCCAATACTGTTGCAGTAGTTGTTCCATAACCAGCGACATCATTTGTTTTTGATGCTGCTTGGCGAAGTAAGGAAACTCCTGGATTTTCAATTTGCTCTGCTAGTTAAACTTAGGTTGCAGGCCGGGAAGTCCACTCTTTGTGTGTGTGTGTGTGTGTGTGTTGCCGCTTTGTGTGCGTGTGTTGCCGTTTGCGTGCAGACACCACTCCGTTGGTCTCGAGTGTGACACAACAGCACTCGCGAATGCAGCCCTGAGCTGCTGAACAACAGTGTCCCACACGGCGGCCTCGGACGCAGGCGGCCATGGGTCGGTGTGCTGCGGTCAGCTCATGCAGCATGTGCACCAGGGTGGCTCTGTCCTGAGAGGCCTCCTATTATTATTTTTACTTCGATTGTAATGAGTACCCCCGGTACTAAATTCACAAGTAAACATGTGAACATACAGAGTTTATCGCTCCTAGATTAAGTTTTCATATGCCGCCCGGCACTGTGACTTGTCACACGCACACCATGGGCTTCGTGCGCCCTACGCGGGGGGTGCGGGGAGTTTAGGACCCGTTTTTGCCTGCGAAAGCGTCAAAATTTTGCCTGCGAAAGCGTCTAAATGCCCGGAGGGTGGCTCTGTCCTGAGAGCCCCTCAGCCATGCTGAAGTCTCAGCTGCCCAACGGGCTATGTTACAACTTTAAGGTAAACTTCAACTCTAGGCTGTCTGTGGTTTGTGGTTGGAGGCCTAATGATCAGAGAAGTACATGTCAGGCTGTTACTACACGGCTTCTGCCTGTTGTCTGCTGTGACGTGACAGTAGGGCTGAGGGCCCTCTCCCCTCAATGCCTGCCCATGGCGACATGCATGGCCATACCACTCCGGTGTGTGTAGTGCAGCACCAGGTGTGGCTGACCGCCGCGCTGCAGGGCAGGCATAGCAATGTGTGGAAGCTGCGCTGGAGCTTCCACGACCAGCAGACAGGAACTAGTTTTGGAACTCTTAAAAAGACATGTGAAGTGCTCGTTATTTGCACTCAACTATTAGTGCACTTGACATGCCAGCCACCTTAGCGCAGTTGACTCTCTTTGCGAGTGCCACTGCCAACAAAAGCAACCGCGATTGACATCAGCACCGCTCGGGTTGATTGTTAAAAAAAAAAGCCTTGTTTTTGGCACTCGTACTGGGCTGTCGAGTACGCATACCTGTACTGTGCTCGTCCCGGCCCAAGTCCGGACATGTGTTCGTAACAGCACCAGCGCAGCTTCCACACGCCGCTGTGCCTGCCTTGTAGCGCGGTGCCAGTACCGCATCTGGTGCTGTGCCACACACACCAGAGTCATATGGGCACATCGCCATGGGCGGGCAGCGCAGAAGCCCTCTCAGCACCACCTAAGTTGGTGGTAACAGGCGCGACTGCGGTCTGCACGCGCCTGTAGCTGGCAGCCCCGGGCCGTCCTGCGCGCCCCGGTCTCCCCCCCTTTCCATACTCCCAGCCGGCAGTAGCTCTCCAAGCCTTGGTGCGCCCTCTGCTGCTCCGTTCCTCCCCTCTTTTAAACATAGCTCGAAAGTGCCCTTCGAAACAGCAGCCTACGCGGAGCCTTGCCTCGCCCGCTGCATGCGTACGTGTCTGGCCTGGGTGCAGTCCTCCGCACACCAGTCAGCGCAGCCACCCCACCGCCCACCCCCCCACTCTGTAGCCACCCGCCCCTTCAACTTGCAAAAACAACAAATCACATGGTGGCCACCGCGCGCGCGCGCGCAACGGTTCACCTGCCTCGCGGGTCGCGCATCTGAGAAGGCAGCTGAGAAGCAGCAGACACATGCACAGGGGGCTGCGCTGGAGCCTGGAGGCCTCCTTTCCCTTCCCCTTTGAGGCTGCAATGGTGAGGATTGCGCTGCTGCTGCAGCAGCCTCGACGCTGTGGTGTGCATGGTGCACCTGCTGCGGCAATATGCTGCGCGAGTGCCACAGGCAGCAGCTGGCGGGCTGGCAGCAGCAGCAGCCCCAGAGCAGCGGCGTCAACGCTCTGCTGGCCAGCGGGAGCAGCAACATCAGCAGCAGAGCGGCGGACCACAATCTGCAGCAGTCGCAGGCAGCAGTCGAGAGCGCCGCGACCCTGCTTAGCTTGTGCACACTTGAGGACGTGGGGCTCAGCGATAGTTTGCTGAACAGACAACATGTTTGGGGCAAGGAACCTGTACCTGTCGAGCAATTGCAAGCACAACTTGAGATGTTCGACTTGCCCGTCTTCAATCAAGCAAGGTGAGGCAGCTACACATATGGAAACTCAATCTAGGAGCGATAACCTCTAGGTCTCCAGACCGGTAGGGGCCGTCACCCTGGGCGGACCCGTGCAAAGCGGTGGACAAAGCAAAGATAGCGCCTAAGAAGAAGCAGTAAATCTCGCATATATGTGTACAGTGCACTCACAATTTAGTTAGCTTTGATTGAGTGCGGTATGCGGTCTAGTGCGAGGTGCAGAGACCTGTCACAGACCACATGATTGTGTATAAACAATTCACAATACTTTATTTGACGTGTAGGACGGGCCTTGCTTTAGTGCGGGGTGCTACTGCAGGGGGGTGACACTGCCCCCGAACTGAATTGCGAGCGCACTGTACCGTACATGTAATGTAGCCATATAGGGAGAGTGTACTCATTTGTCACTCACAGCGACAGTCCATCATGTTACGGTGCACTTGTGTATGTAGCATGGGTAGTGATGGGCCATGGCGTATAACGTATTGTGTACGTTATACTTTCGCGAAGTACAAATATGGCTTACTAGTAGTATATCTATGCCACAAAACGTGATATATACGGCGCAATTGAATTATACGCTATGACCCATCACTAAGCATGGGCGCACCGGCGTGCATAGGCAAGCTGGAAGGCTTGCCCACATATTCCGGAAGTCTCTCTCAGCCGGTTGACGGCACGTGTCTTGGTACCGGCGCTTGGAGCAATAGCGTGGATCTGTCTTTCTCATGCAGCATTCATGGGCAACCGCAGCACATCCCGTCTGAGGATTCAGCTCAAAGTTCTTAGGCAATGGCACTTGCCAGGCATGCAGTATAGTACTTCTACTGATGTACATGCTAACACATGGCATATGCATGAGTAAACCATGTGATTGCATACACGCCGTCGTGAGCGCGAGCATCGGTTTTCCGTGGTCCACGCGGGAATACTGAGATTATTGTCAGCTTGTCAGTAGCCACAAGAAGTACGACACCACGTACCCTGGATCTCTACAAGTTCTGGCATTTGCACACACTACTTCGTACTACATTTCGCGAAGTACTTTTTCAAGTAGTTATTTTGAGAAGTAGATTGTAACAAGTGCCAGCAGTGGATGCACGCATGTACCACATGTAATACTACTGAGACTCTCAGAGTTCTGAGTTTGCACATACTACGACTAGTAGTATGTGTTATGCTGCCAGGCATGTGCAATTGTTTTGTGCACGCTGGCACGCTTGGCATGGGCCCCTGCACGCCCACAGGTGCAAACAAATAGCTGTAGTATACAGCTACTTGGACTCCGAAGTACGTCTAGAAGTATAATACAGTCAGTGCGTATACAATGGCACACACTTCATACTTCACATATTAACTTACAAGCCCCGCTCAGGGCTTGGGAACTTGGAAGCCCTGTGCATATGGTGTGCGCGAGATTAGGAAGGCGTGACCACTTTAAAGCACATGCTGTTCCCTGTTGCTACCCAACAAGATGGAATCACGTAGCACTGTGCACTTGAATGAACGCCTAGCATGTTGCTACAGGACTACTCTAGCGGATTACACACCCATATGCCAGGGAAAGCGCTGCCGTCCCTACGCAGCTCCTGGTACACAGTTCTCCCCGCACACACCAGGGACGGTGGCATGACATGTGCCGACAGTGCCATCTGGTGCGCCGCTGACAACGCCGGGCGCGTGCGCGACAGTGCAATGCCTTTCGGCGCCAAGGGCCGCTCCGCCCCGACCGCCTCCCGCATTGTGTGCTTTGGCAACATGCCAGGCTGCCCCTAGAGTACGCAGTGGTGAGCATTGCCAGCTTTTTCGCTACCTGTCTGATCCTTCTCTGGTCACATGCACCATGTGCAAAGGGCTTTCCGCGCCCTAAGCGGAGTTTTGTAAAAGTACATACTCCGCCGCCACCAACGCAAGCATACACCAGCCCTCAGGGCCGATGCTACCGAAGGCATCAAGTGCCACATGGATGTATTTCAACAAACTCCTCTAAGGGCGCGGACATGTACATACATGGGATGGGACCACGTCCCCAGGCCTGGGGCATATGCCAGTGGCCATATGGGCCATGGGGCTGTAACCCATAAACGCCCGTCGGCAGGGTGAACGCTGTCGCAACATGCTAGGCTTACATCAGTGTGATGCAATGATTATGCATCTTGCTGAGCGTTGACCTGGCCTGGAGGTTTGTGTCTGGTGCCTTTTGCAACTGTTGTGTGCGTGCGACGCGGCTCTGGCCGGTGAACTGCAACTGGCAATGCCATGCTGCTGGCGTGTGTGTGTAAGCAGCACAGCAACGCCACCCCTTGCAAGGAAACTTGTGTGTAACTTGAAGTACTAACTTCATCTACTACTAGTAGTATTTGCACCTCCTCTGGGGGGTGCTGAGGCCCGCAAGATGTAGTGGATTCATGTGTACCAGCCCACAAGTGCTATCGTTGCGTGCTAAGGCATGCAAGCCACTGCGCCAGCGCGCGCAACGCCCATCCAACAGTGCCTGCCGCGCGCGGGTGTGTAGGTGTGAGCTCATTGTTTGGGCAATCAACATGGAGGGATTGCAACGCTCCAGCTGTCGGCAAATTGGCAACACAACACGAGAAAATGTGCCACAAGTAGATCCAACCTGCTTGCGAAAGTGGAAAGGCATCAGTGATCACTGATCACACATGTACCCGCACGCCACATGCGCAACCAATCAGCTAGCTCATTTTCTTCAAACAACATGTATGAGCCACCATATGATTTGTACAGTACATGGGACATGGGGCTGTAATCCGTTAGAGTAATGCCCTGGCACATGCCAGGCGTCCCTTACAGTACTGAGCATTGTCAGTTTTTTCGCTAACCTGTCTGATCTTCTGGTCACACGCACCGTGTGCAAATGAATTTCCGCGCCCTAAGCGGAGTTTAATAAGGGTACAGTACATACTTCAAAGTATCCCGGATGTCGGCAGTATGTTGCAGCGTACTGGGGTATTTATAAGTAGCACAGACATGAGCTTCCGTAAATTTCATCTCACGTCTACTTCGAAGCGTGAAGTATGCCATGCTCACAAGCAGTTCTACATCGAAGTATTTATTGAACCTGCGGGCGTGCAAGAGCCCTTCGTGTATGCCAGCACGCCCACTGGTGGCCATGGCAACTGCATGGCAGTGTAGGTATATTTCGAAGTACTACTAGTAGTGCATGTATACATACGAACACATGTAAGTAGTACTTCTGTGAAGTAGTAGTACTTCAGAAGTAGTTCACTTATGTACTTTGTTAACATCAAATGCCGCCTCCGCAGCGTGGCACATATATGACGCGTGCCAGACGTTCCACAGGGAGAGTCAGTATTTTTGGTAAACGGGTGGCGCAGTCAGGGCGCTGCATGGAGGCACTGTACCCGATTTACACAACAAGCGCAGGTGAATGTACCGCGGCCACACATACTACTGTGGTACCTGCTACCGTGTTGTCTCAAAGTAGTGACTTGGGTCGATCTTGCTTGTTCACAGGACGCAACCAGCGGAGCGGCGTTTGTAGCGAGAGGCAGTCATCAATAACCAAGTACACTGTATATTGTACCCTGGCACTTACTGTATCTCTGAGAGCAGAAAACAAAGTGGAGGGTAAGCTACTTTTGGAGCTTACAAACAGTCCACGTTACCTCACAAGTAGTTCTTGGGCAGCTGCTGCAGAGAGGACAATATGGTAGCACATACACAATCCTTGGCACGTGTCATAGCGTACACGAGTATCATACACGCACACACATAATATTAGTAGTATATGATTTTATCATATGTGTACGACTTGGAAACATTACTATAGTGCTGTGTTGGCTTGGCAGCCGCTGAAGGGTCGGGAGCGGTGGGCGGCCATCACATGGTTTCGAGCGAGCGGCGGCAGCAGCAGCAACAGCGGCAGCAGCAGCAACGGCGGCGGCAGCAGCAGCGGCGGCGGCAGTAGCGGCGGGCGGCAGCAGCAGTGGTGGCGGCAGCAGCGGCGGCGGCAGCAGCGGGGGCGGAGGTGCAGATGCAGGCTTCAGCGCATGGGCTTTGAGGCCGACAGCTGGCCAGCGCATGCACATAAAAGATACACACCAAAGCGCTCAAAGTGGTGCCCACATGCCAGGTCGCGAATTGGCCTGCTGAAAAATGCTGTTCGCAAGCGTGCAGCGCGCTGCGCAGCATGCCCAGTGGCGGCCGCTGTACTCATCTTCTTCTCAGGAAGCCTCCAAGCGTGGCCCAGCGACCCCGTCGCTGGCGGCTGGCAATTTTTCCCTCTTGGGGCCTGCTTCGCATCGACCACACCACATGGGAATCTGCAATGTCAGTTGGAGAGTGTGCCCCCAGCACCGTCAGAAATGCGGTCTGGTGGGGCAACGGGGTAGGGCACACAACCTAGCCCCCGCTACCTAGCCACCAGAGGCACCAGCAGCCGTGAAACTGCTCTGGGAAGTGCCGGCGCTGGCCGGAAGCTAGGCTTCCAGCCAGTAAGCAGGAGGGCAGCAGAGCCGCCTCATCTCCCGCAGACCCTGTCTGCCGCGAGCACGTTCAAACGCAGGTGTGTGGTACAATAGAGCCCACACTTGCCCCTGACTGCCGACCGGTGGGTGCGAGGAGCAGCGGCCAGGGCGGGGGACGGGTGGATTGCCACCACAAGCCCGCCCTGCAGCTAGTCCCCGTGCCACTCACGTCGCCGGCAGCCTGAGGCCCTGTTGTGTGACCAGCTCCACCAGGCCAGAGGTCCACCACACGCACTGCCCGCCCCTCAAGTACAGCCAGAACCTCCCCCCTACAGCGCAGCCCCCCCTGTGCATGTGCCTCTGCGGCTGGTGCTGCTGCTGCTGCTGCTTGAGGTGTGCTGGCTTGTGTTGCACGCTCCGCGCCGACGCAGGTTCCCAGCATGCAGAGCCGTTACACTTTTTGTGAGGTTTTCAGACGGCTAAATTCTTGACCATTTTTGCTGCCAAATTTGCAAAAGTGGCAACACGTGGCACGCTGTGAGCGCACCTCAAGTGCATGCATGCTATCCTTCCTGCTGCTCCATATACTTGCTGCTTGTGGCACGGTGCGTGAGACGACGCCCACGCTCAGGCCTCAGGTGTCGCAGCAGCACCAAAACAGGCAGGGCAGCAGCTGCGCAGCCTAGCTCATGGGCGCGGAACGGCGGGCGCCCCTGTTGGCGCTGCTTCTCCTGGTGGCATCAGCCACTGCAGCAACAGGGGACGCTCACACATGCGGGGCACGCACGTTGCCAACAGCAGCAGGGCGGCGACGGCAACAGCAGCATGAGGGGAAGCAGCGGGAATCTGTGGAGGCGAGGCAGCTGCTGGCTAGCGGAGGCGGCTTCAGCAGTGCTCATGCCACTGCTGCCTCCCTGAGAAGGGGAGTTTGGAGCGTGCGTGGGGGGGGGTGGGAGGGGCGGGCGGCGGCGACTGTGGCGGCGGCGTTGAGAGGGGGGCAGGCTGATGATGAGGACGATGGCTTCGACGAGGACGTGTCTGACGAGGTAAGCTGTGCGAAAGTGGCAGCACTCGTTTTCAAGTAGCTGCAGCCACCCTTGGCTGCTGCGCACACAAGTGTATCCGCGCGCAAGTACACACGAGAGGGGGGCAGAGTATGATGGCTTCAGGAGCACATGTTTCCGCAATACAGCACAAGAGGTGCGTCTGCTGTCTGTGCCGTTGGCTCCACCTTCCTTCTATTGCTGCCCAGGGTCAACGAAACAGGCACACCCTGTCTCCCTTTCTTTCTATAAAACTACCACAGAACAGCATGTGTGCACCATGAAAAACACCACTGTCTATCATGTGTGGATGCCTTACTTCAGTGCACAAGTCCCTCAGAGGTATTCAAGCTGTTGATAATGATGACGAACCCTACACGGATGTGGGCAGTGTGACGGGTGCCAGCAGGCGCACCCCCCCCCCCCACCTCTCCTGTGTCGTCCGGAACAGCCTAGGATGCCACTGGCCGGGCGCCACTGCTGGGTCAACACCCTTTTTTTGTTGTTGAAACTGTCACGCTCGTGTTCTTTGTATGCTTTACGGAGGGACCTAAGGCATGAACAGTTTGTAAGGAGTCACTACATGGACCTGGCTGGCGCGCTGTAGGAACGATGAGGGGCGCGCTCACTCCTCGGGTGAACTTCAAGTACTTCGTGAAGTACTTCAAAGTAGGCACTTCTGTTAAACTCCATTAAGTGCGCGGAGAGGCCTGTGCACACTGCGTGCGCACGAGTGGAAAAGGCATGACCAAACACATGCTGTCCGTTGTTGCCAGCTATCAAGATGGCGTCGCTCGGCGCTGTGCGCTCTGATGTAAGCCCAGCATGGTGCCGCAGCACTTCTACAGTCGATTACTGCCCTATATAAGGAAGCAGTTGAAGTACATGTGTACTACTTGAAGTACACAGAAACACTTGATCCGCCATCCACTCTGCCCAGTGGCTGCACCTGCTGCCTGCGGCGGCACCAGGCAGCGGCGGCGGCGGCGGTGGCAGCAGCAGAGCCCCCCCCCCACTGCGATAACAGCCTGCGTCATGTGTTTGAGTGGGCGCCAGTCGAAAGTACAGTGCTGCAGATGGAGCGCCTTTCCGTGGCTGACTGTGGATCCATGCATTTGAGCGCACACACCCGGGTACCAGTTCATCAAATTTACACACACACACAAAAAGTGGTTTCCCTTCCATGACTTGCGCCGAAAGCAAGGCTTCACCGCTCTGTCCAAAGGCACTGTTGTAAGCGCGCTTTCCCGCGAGGGCACAGAAATTTTCCTCTCCTTTTTCATGGGGAGCGTCGTCACCTTCACGGGGGGTGGGTTGTCGCTGCGGACTGCAAGTATAGCATACATGGAACACTAACATGCACACTTGCGCACCTGGGGTGCAAATATACTTGAAGAACATACTTCAGAAGTACATGCATATATAAATACTTCTTGAAGTGACACTTTGAAGTTTACACATGAAAGTATATGGCATGTGCTACTTGAAGTGTACATGTATGTGTATACTTCAAAGTATATCTATACGTGGCAGCAATGGGAGTGGCGTTTTTGTGTGCGGGTGCGTACACCGACCTCTCACAGCAGCCAGTCCACAGATCACCCCCTACAAAGGTGCCACACCGCGGCAAGCATCGCACCAGAGGCTGCGCAGGGGTGTGCACTCTCAGATGGCAGTCACACGCAGTTTCTGAATTCCTGTTTTAGCAGAGTTTATGGATCCTTCTTCTAAAGAAATATAAGCTCCTGCTTTTTTCCCCCATGGACTCATGTTGGCTGTTTTTGTGGGTAACACACTTGCCATTACAATATAAGAAACACTATGTAAGGTTGCCCTATTTCAGTCTTTTTTGAAAAATTGCTATGATGAGTCTGGTGACCTTGCCGCGACCGCCTAGGCAGTGGCGGCAACCTGGGAAAAAAATCAACAGCAGACACAAAGGGAACGGCATGGATAAATGTGGTGACTGGGGTCAGAGCGTACTGTTCCATACTTCTGGTAGTACTTTGACGTACTTCTGAGGTGCGCCACACCCGTACAAAATGCAGTGTTCTTTTACACCCAAAAGCGCACTGCACGGCCGTGCATGTATCGTACATGAATGAGTTTGGATTAACGCGGCATTCGCCGGCCTGGCGTTTTGCGCCAGCCACGGCAGCATCTGGGCTAGCTAGCCCTGTACCTTTCTTCTTTTCATCATACGCCATAAATACGTACTTGGGCGTGGCGCTAAGGCGGCGGCGCGCCTGAGCACCGCTCCGCGCGCCCCAATGCCCTGACCCGTCCAGCAGCGCTGTGCAAGGGGTGAGGGGTGGCACTGTGTGAACACACACTTTCGATAGCATTGTTGGTAATTGTACTCTCCAGCATCCTTAGTTCCAAAATGGTACTTTGACCGGCGTGCGTAGGTGTGGGGCCTGTCTGGTGTCCGCCAGGTGGATAAATCCCCCCACGGGCTTCGGCCTGGCATTTTGCCACTGACACGGCAGTATCTGGGCTTAGCAACCTCTTCGGGTTTTTTCATGATGGGGGAGTTTCTGGCAGCGGGTGCTTTTGCAGCACTTTCTTGCTCAGTGCGGCGGCGCCTGTGGCTGTTTCATATTCCCTGTTGCTAGGTAACAAGATGGCAGTGCTCAGCGCTATACAGTTTAATGTGAGCGTAGCATGTTGCTACAGCACTGCTCTAGTGGATTCCAGCCCCATATCCCAGGGGATGAAGTATGTACACCTTGGAGTGCAAGTATGCACTGCTACAATGATGTACCGGTACATGCTGGCTCTTCTTAGGACTACACTACACCATAAGGACCATACTCCTGTGAAATACTTATGTGCATGTATGTATCCATCAGAGTAGCTCTCTGGCAACATACCGGGCTTTCTTCGATGTACGCAGCGCTGAGCATTGTCACCTTGTTCGCTAGCGACAGCATGTGTGATCATGCTTTTTCCGGTCACACGCACGCCACGTGCCAAGGTCTTTCTACGCCCTAAGCGGAGTTCAACAAAAGTACGTGGTGTCGCTGCCACGATGCAGCATAGGGTGGTAGACGGAATGTGCATGACAGACACCTACACGCATCATCCAGTCATGGCCGCATCAACACCTGTCCAGTGGACTCGCAATGTAATGCGGGGTAGTGTCACGCCCCTAGCACCCCGCACTAGAGCAAGACCCGCTCTAACTCAAATAGGGCGTTGTGTACTGTTTGTTGATAGAGAAACGTGTGGCCTGTGACGGGTCCCGGGACCCCGCACTAAACCGCATACCGCGCTAAATCAAAGTGAACTAAATCGCGAGTGCACTGTAGTTGAAGTTACAAAAGGTATAGTTGAAGTTCAAAAACTGTACATGTATGGTTCAATGTATATGGGCCAACGCTGCTGTGGTTGCACAGCCACTGCTGCCGAGCAAGGCGCGTGACTGCCTGCGCAGACAGCAGCAATGGGTCGGCGGCCGCATGCGATGGTGCCCCCGTTCCCACCTGGCGGCTGCTGACTACCTAGTTTTGGTACTGCCGGGGATCGCGGCATGTGTACAGGGTTGCACAAAAACGTTCGTCGGCGGGTGACATGCGGCATATGTACATGTACATACACCGTATATACAGTGTACATGTGCCTGTGCACACACCGTCGCCAAAAAAATGATGCCGCCAACACGTCCACGTGCAGCAGCGTAGACGGGCGGTTTTTGGTGCTGCTGCACTGTTCGCAGCTTGTTAGAGCGAACGATTCAGCTTCGTTCGAAAATGTGCAGAGTTGTGCATGCCTACAGTAGGCGGTTCTCACCGACATGAAACGCACAGAGCTGCGGCAGGCACGGCTGGCAGTGTCAGGCCTGACCCTGGCCTGGCCGTGCCCCCACGCGGTTGAAACGCGGCACTACTTCAACTGCACTTGCATGGCTCAAACTTCAAGTTCACTGGAGCGCAAGGGGGCCTTGGCAGGGTTTGCACCAGCGCAGCAGCATGCTCAACGGCGACGCCGCACGCTGGCCGCTGCGCCCCTCATTGACACCTCCAACTTCAACTTCAACATTGCTCAAACCTCCACTTTCGAAATCTCAATCTCCAGCTGTACTTGCAGGGTTGGCGCAGTTGAAGTACGGTGCACACCCTGAACAATGTTGCAGCTTCATGGGCTCTCCCCAGAGTTTGATGTAACCCGCTACGACAGGGGTGGCGCCACGTGCGCCGAAGCGCACTCGCTAGCTTAGCAGTTGTGTTGGAATTTGCCGTATTATGTCTTTGAGCGTATAGTCCAAGTACCACCTAGCTCCGAAGTACTTGCCCGAGTCCATTACTTTTTTTCCCCCAAAAACAATGGGGTGGGGCGGGGGGGGCACTACTTGGGCAGCCACAAAAAAAACTTTATTAGCAGCACACCCTAGCTGAAACCATAAAAATGGGGGGCTGAGCAAGTTTGGAGCCACCAAAAAATGCTGCCAAAAGTGACCCATGCAACTGCTTCGGCACCAGACGGTGCATGCACACTTCATGCGTGCCAATGCTTCAACTTCAACCTCCCCGCCCCCCCCCACACAGGACTTTGACGAGGGGGGCTCCAGCAATCGCCGTGGCGCCGCACGTGTCTCTGATCTTAACCTTCAAGTGTTTGCAAGCGTCATGCGTCTTCATCCTGCAACTTCAACTCCCCCATTCTTCCTCTCGCAGGAGTTTGACGAGGGGGGCTCCAGCAACCGCGTGGCGGAGCCATGGGGCTGCACGCCATGTCCGTGAACTTCTACTGTCATATCGTCTTATTATATACCCTTTCTTTTACATGTACACATATACTTCGAAGTATGTACGGTATAAACCTCACGCGTGTCACGTGTTCATGCCTCCACTTCAACTCCCCCATTCTTCCTCTAGCAGGAGTTTGACGAGGGGGGCTCCGGCAACCGCGTGGCGGAGCCGTGGTGCTGCACGCCATGTCCGTGAACTTCTACTGTTATATCGTCTTATTATATACTCTTTCTTTCACATGTACACATATACTTCGAAGTATGTACGGTATAAACCTCACACGTGTCACGTGTTCAAGCCTCCACTTCAACTCCCCCCCCGGGCGGCTCGCAGGAGTTTGACGACGGGGGCTCCGGCAGCTGCGTGGCGGAGCTGTGGCGCCGCACGCTATGTCTGTCACCTTGCGCTTCAAGTAGCAAACCTTGACAATGTGCGCAACTTACAGTTCATGCTTCAAGTTCAACTCCCCCTCCTCCCCCCCCCCCCCCCCCCCCCCCCCCGCCCCCC
>JAULBY010029317.1:0-16130 GCA_032358315.1 Ophiocytium majus
AGCACGGCCACTGGGTGCCAAGGCAAATGCATGGCAAAGTATGTGTACGAACAAAGAAAGGGCTAGCGGGTGCCAGCCAAACTACCTAGGGTAGTACTTCAGAAGTACTTCATAAAAAAAATTAATTGTACCAGCTCACCTGCATGCCAACCTGAGTGCAGCGGTCGCGTATGGCCTCTGTGCTGTCCGCTGACAGGGCCACAATGGGCGTGACCACCTGCAGCTCCCTTCGCATTATGGTGGTCGCCTGGATGCCATCACAGACCTGCACACCAGATAACAAGGAGAGGGCACTCATGAGATGTATATACTGGTATACTACGTACTAGTACTAATAGTGTATACGACACCAGCACGCCCACAAGTGCAAATAAATAAAACAACTACTAAAGGTAATTCAAATAAACACGACTACACCAGACAACATGATACACTACATCAGACAACATGATACTACGTAGTAGTACTGTGGTACACTACATCAGACAGCAAGGAGAGGCTTGCACGTGATGTATAAACCGGTACCGGTATGTACTACTAGTTCGAAGTAGAATATATTACACCCGACAACATGATACCGGGTATACTACACCAGACAGCAAGGAGAGGGCACACACGTGATGTACTTGAAGTGTGTACTCGTATGCTGGTGTAGCATGGGCTCTTGCACGCACACAAGTGCATATAAATCCTTCTGAAGTATTACTACCATATATATATATACTTCACGAAGTATATATATTGGTCACTACATGTACGCTGGCACACATGGCATGGGCTCTTGCACACCCACAAGTGCAAACAAAAGTGACGTGGTATGGAATCCAGCTTGTGAACAGGACGGCGTGATAGATATCACCGGCAACCCGTTGTTGGTGTTGCCCATAGTACAAATAACAATTACTTTCGGTAGAGGAATGAAGGGGTGTTGCTGAAGATGATTACTTCTTCCAGTACTACAGTACTTCGAACAATTGTTCATGAAATTGTGTGGCTGGGCGTACTTATTGTTCGTGAAAGGTGGTGCTAAGAAACATCACCGCCACATGTTGCTTAACAAACCAGGAGTTGACAACAACTGCACGTACATTAACTGCTGTTGTGATTCAAGGTGCTTTCGTTTTAGTGCCGAGGCGAACTGAGGACAACGGATGTGCGCAGCACACAACATAATTGTATGGCGCGCACATGTGAAGGCGGCACGACATGTTTGTGATGAGGCAGGTCTCTCACCCCGCTTGGCCACAGCCCACAACCGCCTACACACACAAACACAAGCACTGCACACATATTCGCTAGATGCGTAATTTGTGCCCTTTGTAGGCGCTATCTTTGCTCTGTTCCACACCACATGCATGGCTCCGCCCCAGACTGACGGCCCCTACCGGCGGGCAGACCTAAAGTTTATCGCTTCTATGTGAGTTTTCATATTGAACCCCAAGGGAATTCGAATCCCTGTTGCCTCCGTGAAAGGGACACGTCCTAGGCCCCTAGACGATGGGGACTTGTTATAAACAACTACTGCAAAGTACAAAACAAAATTCAGTTGATGCGGCAGGATAAGTCAAGGTGGTGCCCCTCACTGGCATTCTCAAGTGCATGAAGATGAAGCACTGCGCACATTTCGGTAGGTGCAAGATTTGCTGCCTTGGTAGGCGCCACCTTTGCTCTGCTCACCCCCTTGCATGGCTCCGCCCCGCACTGACGGCCCTACTGGCGGGCACACCTAAGCGTATCGCTGCTTCCATCACTTTTCATGTTGAGATGCCCATGTGGCAGGACAAGTGCAGGTGGTGGCCCTTACCGGCATTCTCAAGTCCATGAAGATGAGTGAGTAGGGGTCGCCGCGCGTGGTAGCATCGCGAGCCATGTCGCAGGCCACCTTGCCGTTGCCGGCGACGCACGTCTCGCAGTCAAACGAGCGCAGCATGCGGCACAGCACCTTCTGGCAGATGGTGTTGTCGTCCACAACCTGCAGTACAAGGGGCCGCATGCAACCCGCGTGAGGACTACTGAGAAGTGCACTTCCCAGTGTGTCAAAGACAGGCCTGGCACACACGTGCCGCCGGCCCGCCGTCCTTGCGGAGACTGTCACACCCACAACTTCAAGTATTAGGTTCGAAGTAGTTGAAGTAACACGAGCGGTGGTGAGACGTGTGCCGGCGGCAACAGCGCAGCGTTTCTTCGCAACTAACGGCAACAGCGCAACTTTCCTTCGCAACTAACACCATGCGCGCACACACAGAAGACAACCTTCGCCACACATGCCGAAGCCTTGCGGTATACTTCACCAAGTACTTCCATGTGGTGCATATAACACTGGTAGCACATGATGTACTTGCAGTATAAATATGTGCATGTATACTACTACGAGTAGTACTACTAGTAGCAAAAGTGCATCGTGTGTACTTCCCGGTCTACACATGCTTCAAATACAACCACTTCAGTGCCATTTTGTAACAGGTGGCAGAGACAGCCCCATCCAGCCACATTCACAAATGCACATAGTACGTAGTACTTCAAGTACTCACTTCTGAAGTACTTCAACAGTTTTCTTTGGCACTCACTTCGACGCATGTATTGAAAGGTACGTATACATAAGTATACAAGTGTTCACATACCTTTCAATACATGCGCATACACATGAATACCTCGACTACATTCCTTCAATACACATGTAATACACACACACATGGATGTAAACCCACAGCGAGCGACACCCCTCCCCCCCCCAAACCCACACGCGCTGCACTCACCAACACCTTGGGTCGCTTGGGCTCCTGCCGTCCCGCCACGCACTCCCCCGACACCTGCGTCAAGTCTTGCGGTGGCAGAACCGTGCGTGGGTCCCTGATGTGCAGCGCAGAGGCTGGCGCGTCCTCCACGTCAATCCAGCGGGACTGCTGCCCCAGCGACGGCGAGCGGTCCGTGCGCTCCCCCTTGAGGAGGTCCCTCGGCTGCGAGAAGTCAAACTTGGGGAGCGTGGCGGCCACGGGAATGGTGAGCTCAAAGCGGAAGGTGTTCACGCCGCCGACGCAGGTGGCCACCAGCTGGCTGCCCAGGCACTGCACAATGTTGAAGCAGACGTTGAGGCCCACGCCTATGCCCTCGTTGCCGCTGCCAAACAGCCCCTCTCCCTCCGCCGCGGCGGCCGCCAGCGATGGCGCGGTGGTGGAGGGCGTGTGCGTGTGCCAGTAGTGCTGGAAGTGGCGGTGCAGCTGCTCTTCGTCCAGCGGCGCGCCCGAGTTGGAGACGGCAATGGTGACCCTGCCAGAGTCGGCAATGTAGCCCAGCTCCAGGCGCATAAACCCGGACAGGGTGAAGCGCGCAGCATTCTCCACCAGGTGAGTCACCACGCGCATGACACACCTGCCAAGGGGGGAGGCACAAGTATGCTTGTAAGCGAGGTGGCTGTGTGTAGTAGGGCTTGTGTGTGTGTCACACGCTGTGTATGCACAGCTGTGCACATGACAGTGCGTGGCGCATGCGCACATGCTCAGCAGCTGGTTTGTCACTGCCTACCCACACCACCACCAGCACTTGCTCCACCGCAAATAACCCAGCACGCAAGCCGTGGGACCAACTGGTGTACACGCATCGCAATCCGCCCCCCCCCCCCCACCCCCCCCACACGCACTCACGTTCTGTCAGTGAGCACCTCCACAGGCACCCCTTTTGACCCAGGCGCGACCTCAATAATGCGCTTGACATCCGGGTTCGGGTGGTCGGCGGCCTGCCGCCAGAAGACCTCCCGCAGCAACTCCGGAAGGTTGAACTTGGCCGGCCGCAGCTGCAGCGACTGCCCGCTCTCAAACGCATGCGCGTCCTCCACGTCCTTGACAATGCGCAGCAGACGCTGCATCTGCGCCTCCAGATCTGCCACGCTGCCGCCGCTGCCACCACCACCCTTGGGGCTACCGCCGCCGCCCCTCTTGGGGCTGCCGCCACCGCCACCCTTCAGGCTGCTGCTGCCGCCGCTGCAGCTGAGGGACTGCAGGACAATGTTGCAGGGCGTGCGGATCTCGTGGAGGACCTTGCGCAGGAAGTGGTCCTGGCGGGGGGGAACGCGCCGTGGGGAACAGGCGGGGAACGCGCCACGGGGAACAGGTGGGGAACGGGGCCGGGAATGGGCGGGGGACGGTGTGTGTGTGTGAATGGAATGATGGTGTTTGTGTCATGGCTATTGAGAGAGAGAAGTGGACGGTGACTGTCTACTGTCCATAGCTTGCTGCCACGCAGCAACTTGGCTGCTGCTGTGCGCACACGGTTGGCAGGCGGTGCCACCAATGACAGCGCCCCTGCTTGCCGGCAGGGCAAAGTGGTCTTCCGACCAAAAGACAGCAGTGCCATCAGCTTTGTGTTGCTCTGTGGCTGCTAGCAGCGCTCGCATCACTCAGATGTAGCCGTGGTGCGTCGGCCAGCAGACGCGTTCGGCTGTGACAGCAGTAATGCCCCCCCCCAACCCCGCTTCAGCTGAAGTGACAACTGCACTTGACATCGGCCGCAGCATTGGTCTGCCGCAGCAGTAGCCATGGCAGCCAATGCAATGGCCACTACAGGTGCATGCACCTATGCGGTGACATGACAAACCTTGCAGGTTTGTGGCAGTGGTGTCGCAAAAACATACTGCTGGTCGGTACGATGCCATAATGCAACATCAACGGCAAAACTTACTTTGTACACTCTTCACTGTTGGTATTGTGTAGCAGGGAACAAGGCCTTATACTATAGTAGTATGTACAAACGCACCAGCATGTCATGTTTTATCACGCGTAATGCTGGCAGCTTCGCGGGCATGCTCGCATGCTGTGAGTGATCAAACACAACGTGCAGCGGTCTTAACGGCTTGCATTTGGCCGTGTCAGACGGGCGGGCCAAGCGGGCACAACAACAACAATACTGTTTCTGCTAGGTACTAAGCACCACCTGCACGTGCACATTGGCCACTGACAAACCACTTCCCTGCACAACACTACACCTGCATGTTAACTCACTCAAAAATGGTACTACAGTAGTAGGACATGGTATACGCGAATGCGCTGTAGACTAGCTAACTGCTCCACTTGTCACAAACTACTCCAATTGTAGTACTATGGCATACCATGTCCGCGGCGTTCAGTGCTGATGAAGTACTACAGTAGTGGTAGCCTGCCAGCGCCCACTAGCCCTTCCTGTGCTCGTATACATACACTGCCAAGCATTTGCCATGGCCACCAGTGGCGTGCTGGCATACATGACATGGGCACGCCCGCAAGTGCAAATAAATAGCACTACAGTAGTATATGGTGTATACACATACTGTATATGCATGAATGCCTTACACACCTGGAAGTGCATGTTGGCAATGGCAGAGTCCTTCTGCGCATCCAGCCGCGCCTGCCGCACCACCCGCGCCGTGTCGTCGCGAATGAAGCAGCGCGAGTTTTTGCACTTGCCATTCTCGTCAAAGTGTATGTTGCTGTCTATCATCACGTGCCGTATCTCGCCGCTCTTGGTCTTCCAGTCAGAGGAGTGCCCGCTCAGCGTCTGGCCCTGCGGTGCTCAGCAGACGGTGTGCTCACATTAGGTGCTCAGCAGTGCTTACTCACATGGGTTGCTCAGCAGCAGGTGTGCTCACATGGGTTTCTCAGCAGCATAGTGTTCTGAGCCGACATCGGTTTCGGCTTACTGGCTGCGGCTGCCCATTTCGGCTCGGCTTTTCCCGCTAGCCGGTGCCTGACGGGCACCGTCGGCTTGGCCCTTGGGGCCCGGCTTTCTGGCCTAAAACTGCATGCTCAGCAGCAGCAAGGATGCAAAGCGACATTACTGTACTGTACTGCTGCCTGACGCCTGCCAATGCGGGCCTCCAGGTCCGCTTCCCGGCTTCCCGCAGCTTGTCTCCTCGCAGCAGCAGAGGTGCATGGATTTGGCAGGGGGTTCGCCGTTCGCAGCGGCTGCCGAAGCGGAACCACCCTGAGTGGCACCATCCTCACTGAGACCACCTCCAGCAGCTCAATGACGCCATCATCGTCATAGGTCATGCCCATGTGCTGCTGGTGGTATCACACACACACACTGCATGCGTGCATTAATGCAGTGGCGCGCTATGCAGCACCACTGCTCAGCAGGCCGAGCACCAGCTTTGCTCAGCACAGCCGGTGCAGCCTCTGAGTGCACAACAAGTAGCAACTGCAGCAACAGAGGCTCTTACAGAGCTGCAACAGTGGCTGTAGGGCACAGGAGACGCCGTGGGGTGCGGATAGGCGCTGCTGCAGGCCGTTACGGCTGTACACGCAAAAGCCGAAAAAGCCGATGGGGGGCCGGAGGGCTTGTCGGCTTGCCGGCTAAGCCGACAGCGACCGGCTAAGCCGACTTCGGCTCAGAACACTACAGCAGCAGGTGTGCTCACTTTAGTTGCTCAGCAGCATGGCACCACAGTGTGTGGTGCAGTTTGGCTGCGTGGCAGGTGAGAGGGGTGTGAACTGATAAGGGTTGCTGGGCCGCATGCTCACGACGGCATTGCTAGGTACTGCAGGACAAAGCGTCAGGAGGCAACTGCAAAGGCGCAATAGCAGGCGCGCACTTCAAGTCATCGTGTGTGGTTGAATTGTGACAATGAGCAAAAAATATAGAAGCTGCCAGGCAGGGGCAGCAGCAACGGCTTGCCACAATACACGTGCACGCAGCAGACGTTGGCTGTCGCACCTGTAACAAAGCCGTGAAGTTTTTGGTCAGCTCCTCCTGAGTGTCGCACGAAAACTCCGTGATGTGCTGGAACAATGCCATCAGTGGGAGGCAACAAGCGGGTGCAGGTGTGAGTTAGTGCCCAGAAGCGGCGCAGACGGGGCTGCAGCGGCAGAGGCATGACACACTCCAAGGGGGTGGCACGCGTCACAAGTCAAGCGCCGTGCCTGGCTGCAAGAAGCAAACGTGCCCAATGATTGATCGACAGGCCAAAGAAACCGGCGAAAACGGCGGTGGATGTGTCGCACGTGTCATGTCTGCCTGGTGCGACAGCTTACAGCACTGCGTTGTCGGCATCGCCCCTGCTCCCGCCACGACCGACCTTCCCCAGATATTCCTCTGGTTTGTAATCCAAGAGGTCAAGGGCACGGGTGTTCGCCCACAGCACATGCCCACTCTCCGACAGCCACTGCAGGGCGATGGGCGCGTTGTTGACGTAGTCCAGCAGGTCGTCCTTCTGCTGCCTCGCGAACACCTCGCCCCTCGTGCGTCTCACCGTCGCCACCACGGCATCGGGCACCGAGGCGTCGGCCGCCAGCAACAGGTCGAAGGTCTCGAAAAGGGGAAACTCGTTCGAGTCTGACACCAGCAGCAGGTCGCATTGCAGCTCCACAAGCTCAGGCTCCCCTCTGGCGCTGCTGCTGAGGGCTTGCCTGACGGCCGCCCGCACCTTGTCTCTCTCCACGTCTCGCACGAGGTCGGGCACGAGCTTGAGTGAGGTCAAGCGGCTAAAGGCGGTAACCTTAAACCGAAACCAATGGTTACGACTCAGCACGGAGCAATCAGAGCCCCTTACCCTCAGCACGGGGTCAGGAACATTGTCCCAATCCATGGCTGCCGCCGCCACCGCCGCGCGCGGCCCACGCCATCCGCCGCTACTTACTCCAGGGGGTGTTGTGACGCCTCCCTCCTCGCGTGTGCTTGTGTGGAACCGTCTGCCTTGAGCAATTCAGCAGCGGGGAAAAGGGTGTGGTGCACACATCAAAGTGAAAAAAAAAACAAAGGTGGAGGAGCGCCGCCATGAGCAGCAGTGTGTACACAGCTGTCGCATTGTGCGGCAGCAGCAGGAACACCTACTATAGTGTAGTAGCGTGCGCTGCGTTGACGAGGCGATCACTATTCACACACCGGCGACCAATTCGCCCCCCCCCCCGCTGAGAAAAGGCTCTGAGCGACAAAAATCTGCTGCTGCACACACGGCAGCAGGCAGCTGAGGTGCCCCAGTCTCGCACTGCTTGCGCGGCTTGGTGTTTCAGCTGCGCGTGCTGGTACTACATGCGGGCGGATTATGCCTTTCGGCATGTGGCCGACAGGCACCATGCGGCGCGCGCTTGTGTGTGCAAGCTGCTACTACTACACACTGTCTGGATCTGGCGCGGGCAGACGATGGCGATGGCGCGCCGGCGGCACTGCACAAAGAAGACGACGAACCACGGTGAGTTGCAAGGTCGTGCTAGGGGATGCTCCACTGGCAGCTCGCACGGCGCATTGCCAGAGCACAAAGGAGTCGCAGGTGGCACGCCGCGCGAGATTACTAGTAGATGCGACCGCTACACCCTAGGCGCAGGATGCAAAAGGGTACGGCCTTTGATCGATGCTGGTGTGCCAGCAGTTGAGACGCTAGCAAGTGTCGTTCCCAGTAGGACGGATTAAACCGAAGCTGCCACACCAAAGTGCAACAGAGACAGATGAAAATTTGCAAAAAATCATGTGATGCGTTTGTTGTATTGCAGCAGCCTGCGGAGCACATTATGGCAGAGCCGATGCTCCAGCAGCTCTTCTCATGACTGCAGCACTGTGTTTACCTTCGTTTTAAACGGTAGCAGGCATGCCCCCCACACAGTACTACCTAAAGAGGTACACACAGTGTGGCTGCACACACACCACCCGTGCGACCAAAACCTCAACCCTTAGGTCAAAAAGTTGGAGCTGACGGTTGTCACGGCGGTGGCTAGGAGCCGGTGCGGCACCGTTGGCGGTTGCAACCCAAAATCGCTGCCGCCACCAGTCACAAGCCACCTGCAGCTGAACAAAATATAAACCACGTTTGCCAACCCATTTACGCACGGCCCGCTACGTCCCACGCAACACAAGGAGCGCCACGGCCACACTTGGGGTGCGCTTCCGAGAGTCGTTCTCAGATTCCCGGTTTGCCTTGGGATACCCTGCCATCAAAGGGTAACAATAAACCAAATCACTGCTGGTGGGTCGTAAGACCCCCCCCCCCTGCTCAGCAGGTGATGCCGTAGATGCTGAACGAACCAGAGCCGGTGGCGGGCGCTCCCTCGTGGTCAAAAACTTCGTAGGGGACGGCAATGTAGGCGTCGTACTCATCGTCACCGGGCAGCAGCTGGATCGTCTCAGGCCCCTGTTTGTGCTCAGCAGGAGGGACAGGTGCATCAAAGGTAGAGACGCGTGTTATTATTGTTAAATACTACAGTAGCACTTCAGTATTAGTATTATAAATATCATGTACTGTATCTCCAAGTAGGGTGCACATGACGCACCAGTGTCTGTACCACAACTGATACTGCCAGTGATGCCGGGCCCACAGCAGCAGTGGGAGCTGCCGGCGGCACTACATTGGACCGCGTGGGCCGGTATGGGGGAATCATGATGGCTTGGCAGTGCCAGTGGTGGGCATCAAATAATTTAGTACTGGTGTACTGCAATGCTTGCAGTTGCTGCAGGGACAGGCCCATACAGGGCATACATTTTGCTGCGCATGCACATCACGGTATCGTACCATCGTCTAAAATTCAATTTGCTATTGACCGTGGAAGTCTCCGCTTGACGGCACAGCACACGTTCAGCGCACCTGACGCACCACAGCAAGCCTTAGGGTTTGTAAGCAACAACAACAACATCACAATGCTCGTGTTGCAGGCGGCGCTGGCAAGCTGCAGACAGGGAGCTCTGTGGCATCAAGATAGACCCAGACGTGACCATATACTTCAAGAAGTATGCCCTACTTCAAGAGGTATGACATTTCAGGAGCTCAGTCTAGGGCATGCTGAGCCGGGGGCAGTTGTGCTGCAGTGCCAACGGCAGCAGCCGTGCTATGAATTACCTGCTCACGGGCTTTGCCAGCAGCATCGACGCGGGAGTTGACGTAGTCGGTGCAGAGGGGCCTGGAGGGGTTGGAGGCGTCCCACATGGTGACGCCGCCAGCACGCTCAAGGCCCACAAAGATCATGGGCTTGCCGCACACCTGCCAGTGCAGCACCGAGCACCGTTCAACAAACTTGAAGGTCAACAAACTTGAAGTTCAACAAACTTGAATTTCAACAATTTGAGGTTCAACAAACTTCAAGTCCAGCAGGCAACAGGAGGGGGGATCGCATGCTTCAGATATGCTGGAGCCATTGCACTAGCGGCACTGTGAGGTACATGTGGCCCTGTGGCAGCCGGTGCTGTGAGCGATTTGCCAGGGTGCCGCGGGTGTGCATTTTTGTGCAGCTGCGGTGTCATGAAACTACTGCCCAGTGTCTTCCACTGCATATGAGACTCTGACGAGGAAACACGGCGTGCATGGTGTCCAAGTAAGCAGCCCATGCTAGCACGCAAGCCCAATGCGTGCAGTGAGTGCATGTCTATGACATCACTGACCGTGGCTGCCATCAGCGCCTCTGGCTCAGGGCCCTGTGTTTGCATGGGTTGAGGAGCAGCACCAGAGGCAGTGTACAGGCATGACAGGTGTGGTAGCAGGTACGGTTAGAAGCGTGTGACTTTGAGCCTGCTGGGGCAGCCGCCGGCGTGCTGTGCCATAGCCGCAAGTGCCCAATAAGATAGCCATCAAACAAGCGGTTGCGGCAAGCACTGGTGAACTACTAGCAAGCTTCTGAAGGCACTGGCAGCAGCAGTCGAAATTGCAGTCGAGGTGACGGTCTTTGGCTGGGGGCCCTTCAACATGGTTTGTTCGGTTGAGTTGAGGAGCAGCAGCACCAGAGGGGGCGCACAAAGTACCGTGAGGTTAGGAGCGTGTGGATCCGAGCCTGTTTCTATACTATGACTGGTAGCCGCCAGTGCCACAAAGCTCATCAAAAATGTGTAGCGATGGGTCACAGCGTGTAAACTCCGCATTATACACCGTATAGCGTACATAAATACGGCGTTTAACGTATAGAGATGAACGTATTTATACCACAAATACGCCGTATATCGCATATTGGGGCATAGCAATAAGCCGTATTTTGTATAACGTATAAAATACGTTATACGTCGTGACCCATCACTAAACGTATAAAATACGTTATACGTCATGACCCATCACTAAACATATGACTGCCACCCAGGTGCAGCAAAATTACTGGGGGAATAGGGTACTTGAGGCCACTGGCAGCAGCAGTCCCAATTGCTGTTGTCATGGAAGGCAGGAGTAGACCGCGGCAGAGCTGCTGCACTGCACCATCAACCTATGTGCCTGCTTGCAGCCCACTGTCTCAGACGTCATCAATAGGGAGCAGGGCGCTGCCGTCCCCCCTTGGGGCCAGCCTGCGCTGGGTGGCTGACCCGTACGCCCACGGCACGACTCGTAGGGTCATATGAGCAAGCCATATACGCCGTATGCGGAGCGTATCTACACAGCGTACACGGCTCTCAATTTAAAAAAACTGTGATAGTACTGTAACAGCTTGGCACAGGCAAGTGTGGGCAATGCCGGTGCTCTTGCATGGTGGCTGGCCCAGCACATGAAGTTATTGCACACGTTTTGGCAAGAAAAAAACACCCATACACGCTTTTGTGCTACCCTAGGCACGAGCACTTGTTCCAGGGTTAGAAACTATCGACCAGACGCAAGCTGGGGCCTACCAGCATTCATTGCGCAGGCGACACGGGTGGCCTTGTCCCCATGGCAGCAGGATGGACAGATGCATCGCTGGTACGCACATACCCTCAAGGACATGTATCTGTGAAGTGATTTTTTCAGAGTTTAACTTGGAGGTGCGTGGTGCGGTATCACACGGTGCTGCTGCTGTGCTGGCACCTGCTGCCACGCGCGCACCTCGTTGTCGCAGCTTGGAGGTGCTTGGTGCGGTATCACACGGTGCTGCTGCTGTGCTGGCACCTGCTGCCACGCGCGCACCTCGTTGTCGCAGCGGTTGTCAGGGTCGAGCTTGCCGTGAGCAGAGTACTTCAAAAGCACTTCAAAGTATTTGTGAATGATTTTCAAGTACACTTCTGTATGATGTACTTCTGAAGTACTTCCCGAGGCGTACACGGTTCATACATCAACCTTCAGTATACTTCGAAGTACTAATAGTACTTGGTTTGGTGTGCGTACCTTGTTGTCGGAGCGGTTGTCAGGGTCTAGCTTGTCGTGGGCAGAAAAAGTACCACTACAGTAGTAGCATTTGTGAATGATTTTCATGTATTGAAAACTTACTTATGAATGTATGTACTTCGAAGCGTATACTTGGTTTGGTGTGCGCACCTTGTTGTCGGAGCGGTTGTCGGGGTCGAGCTTGTCGTGGGCAGAGTTGAAGAAGGCCACATTGTCATCCTCCAGCAGAAGGCGCTCAAAGTCGGAGCCAGAGTCAAACACCAGCTCGCCGTCGGCGCTCAGGATGCTGTCGGGCACAGCAGGTGGTAATGGCATGCCAGCGTTGAACTTAGTGAGCATGCACGAGGGGCCGTTGTTGGCGACATGGTATGGCAAGTGCGTTTGTGGGTGCGTCATGTTGAAGTGAGTCAGCGTTAGCATTGCCAGTGCAGGCACTGCACGCAGTATACGTCAAGTGCCAGGGAATACTACTGACTTGCTGGTCGACAAGCTAAGGTGTAGCACGCCAAGCACCGCGATGGCCGGCTTTTCATACTTCCAAGAAGTACACACTTTTTGCTGCAGCATCGAACAGTCGGGAACAATCACCAGCACGAGTGGCATGTATATACCTCCAGGAGCGGGAGCCAAAGGAGTAGATGGTGTCTGTGTTTGCCGTGAGGGTGCTGCCGTTGATGCCCACGTTAGTCACGGTCATCCCCTTGAGAGTCGCGTCCACTGCGCCCAGATCCCCAGCCTTGACTTCCTCGCCCTCCCTGGAGTCACCCTCGTTTGCGGTGGCAATGTAGGTGCGGCCGTTGGCCCTATGCGCATGCGTGCACATTGCAGAGTGGGGGACAGGCAGTGTTATGGTGGCGAGTGTGCACGCAGCAAAAGCGAAAGGCAGAGGGAAGTTGCGGTGAGCGCGGGCGGCACACTGTCAGGGAAGGTGGCATCCATCGCCAAGTGCAGCCCACTGCTATGGCGACCATGTCTCACACAGTGGCCAAACCAGGTGTGACTGTCTTGTCACATGTGTATGGAGCGCCAAGCCATCTGCTGCCTGACGGTGCCACTGCTGGCAGGCTATATATACGCAGCACCATGGTCTAGCACTGCAAGTGCATCCCACTTACCAGCTGGGTAGCAGTGACCCTGTGGGTGCATCTACTACAGTAGTATTACAGTAATTGCGCTTCTAAACCAGGTTGGGAGGTCAGCACACTACTGTGCGTGGCTGCACTGGTACCTGAAGGTGCCAATGGAGTCTGGCATGCGCATCCCGCGAAGGTTCTTGTACTTGGCCAGCTCGAAGGTGCCGTCGTCGCCCACATCCAGGGCCACTTTGCTGTGGTCCTGGAGACCTGCAGTAGGACCAAGTGAGTCATCATTTTGCAATAAATATAAAATTGCAATTGCAATTGCGCATGGGGTGAGGCACAGGCAGCCTGAGGGTGAGCTTACAAGAAAAACTCAGGCCGGCAGGCGCGAGTGGGGGCATGAAAGCCGGTTTGTCACATGCTGCGGCTGGCAGTGGAGCTGCTGCCAGTGCATGGGAGGGTCACACAACGGGTTTGGTGCGCATTGCATGTGCGCCTCCGACAAGTGGTGTGTAAGAATGGGTGCACTAGTGCACTGCTGCTGGTGCTCAGCAATGCTGGCAGGCGGCTGGCGCTGTTGCGTGGCACTGCACAGGCACACAACGCTGCCAGTGGCTCACCCATGGGGTACACGTGTGTGACCTCGCACTTGCGCACGTCGATGCGCGCCACGGCGTTGTTCTCCTGCAGCGTCGCATAAGCGCACTTGCCATCCTCCGACACGGCAATGTACTCTGGCTCAATGTCCTTCTCGGGCGCCACCCCCTTGGTGATGCGCACACCGTCCGGCAGCTCCACCGTCTTGAAGTTGGCAGTCTTGGTGGTGGTCGTGAAGTCACCGCTGTCATCGTCAGACTTGTGGATGTAGATGCAGGTGATGGTGCCCTCGGCGTCGGCGGGAGGGCGGCGCTCGCCCTCGTTTGCCACCAGAATGGTTTTGCCGTCAGGAGTGAAGGTCACCTGTGCGGCGCGTTGGAATGTTGGTGAGTTTGAAATCGGGTGCTGTCAGCAGAGGCTGCACTGCAGAGGTTGTGGGGTGCGAAAGTGTGTGAAGTCAGTGGGCGGTAAGTCCAAATGTTGTGGCTACGCCGCCAGTGAGCAGCATGCATCCATGCCTTGCCATGTGTGCACACGTCCATGCACTGCGCGCACAAAAGACCTGTGCAACCCGCACACATGCCAGTGCTCCCCCCGCAGGTACAGCACGCAGCACAGCACACCCAGTGGGCAGCCACCCACCATGTCAGGCAGCGTCCCCACTTCAACCAGCTTCCCGTCGTCTGTGCCCAGCTTGTACGGGGAGGCTATGTGCACGTACCCCTTCTCGTTTCCGTCATTGGCATTCAGCGCAACAGCCACTAGGCCCTCACGCGCTGCCACAGACGTGGCTGCCACGCTTGTGCCGGCAGGCAGCCCTGTCAGGCCAGCGGTGGTGATAGTGTCGACATACTTGGGCTCGCTCCGGGTGCGGAAGTCCCACACCTCCAGCATGCCGCCATCACCTGAAAGGATGCCACGGGGCAAGGGTGCATTATTATACCTCTGTGGTAGTGCACAAGTACGGCCGGAATGGCGCATGCGGGCTTGGCGTGTGCTGCTGTGCAATGCCATGCAGCCACCATGCCATTCGGAAAGACCAAGTTGGACATGGGTACCATACATGTAGTATAAGAGGTACCCTTATAGAAAGTGATCTGTTGGGTCCTATGCAGAAAGAGTGCTGTGAAAGTTGCGGGATTGCTGAGTCCAGGTTAGGTTTAGAAGGTTTGCACCATATCTGAGGGGTGCATGCTGGGGCTGCAGTACTGCGATGCGAAGCTTCCCAGAGGGTGCACAGTGTGCCGAATTTCAGAGGCTGGCAAGATACAAAGGTTGGCAATGAATCGGATGCCTAAAACCCACATGCTGTCATGTGGTCGAGGGATCAAGACGGTCACTCCGTCCCCGCTTAGTACACGTCGCTCAACCCCGCAAGCATGAAACAGCAAAAAACCCGTTCGCGGGGCCGGCCGCCAGGGCCAAAGTTGTGTGCTATGCAGTGCTGAACCAGAAACAGCGCCTTCCTGTCTACTCCACCGCCGGCTCTGTGCATCTGGCTAGTCGCCCCGAAAGCTCGGTGAACACTGCCCTGCACACATGTCGCTGCACTGGGGTAGGATTCCTGGTGCCCTGCACGCGAGCAGTGCGAATGGCATTGCGCGCGCCGCCGTTTGCTCTGTGCGCTTTCGCTGTAGGGTGGACGTGCGCGCGCGCACAGGGGCTGCTCACCGCCGTTGACGGTGGCAAACCACAGGCGGGCCTTTGCGTCGTAAGCCGCCGACTCCAGCCCCGCCAGGGGGGTGTTGGCGTACTCGCCCGCGACCCTCGTCAACTTCGGGCCCGGGTGACCACAAACGCCGATGCTGCTGCCAGCCCCGCTGCCATTGCCGGTGGCGGCAGCAGGCGAGGAGACCTGTTCTTGCGCGACAACCGCCGCAGACACACGCAGCAAACCGGCAGCAAACCACGCGGTGAGGGCAGCCGCAAGAGCACGGCAGCGCGCGGTTGCAACAAGAGCGAAGCGTGCGAAGTTCAGAGCTCGGCTGTGCTGCTGCAGCAGCCAGCCCTGCATCATGCGAAACTTACCAGCAGCAGAAGGAGAGCAAGCATCTGGAGGCCCATGTTTTCTGGCACCTATGCTGCCTCGGAGCAGACGGCAGCAATGCAGTCTGTGCAGCGTGTGCCTCAGCAAGCGATGCTGCTGCGCGCACAACAGCCTGGTGATGCTCGGTGTATCGGTGTGTCACTCTAACATCCTGCCCCCCCTTGAATCTTCGGCGGATTGGAAGACTGGCGACCGGTCACGAACATGGTGAACAGAACGTCAAAAAACCGTTGACCACATATCTTGTAATTACATTGTGGGGTCAAAGGGCTGTCGATGAAGGTTCCTGTATGCGAATCTTTTGTTGTTAAAATCTTGTGACTGCTTGAAGTTTGTGTATTAGTCATGGAGACATGGGGGCATGTGGGCACCAAGTACATACTACGGGTATTTAGTCGGG
>JAULBY010029328.1:297-16129 GCA_032358315.1 Ophiocytium majus
TAGACAATTTGTGTTGGAAAAAGCCGGTGAACCCGGTAGCACCAGACCCAACTATTATCGTCCAGACATGCCTGGTGGCCCTGGCAAAGCATCCAAGCCTGGCATAATTGGTCGCGGACTCAACTGGTTGGACAAACAAGCCAAGGCTGTAGGCGGCGCCATCGGCAATTTTGGACATCAGTTTACCACTGATGTCACTAAAGAAAAACTCAAAATGAACTGGCATCAAAAAGGCAAGCCCAGTGATTCAGACCAGTTGGCCGCTTGGTTGGTCACACAAGGTGTACCGCAACAAGTGGTCACAGACATCTATGCCAAGATGAAAATTCCTTATACTCCTCCGCAGGCTGCTGTAGCACAACCCAGTGCCACTGATCCAGCGTCAGCAACACCAGCAACACCAGCAACACCTGATGCTCCTAAAACAAAAGAATTAGGCACAGGTACTGGACGTATCAATCCTGACACTGGTCGTCCCTGGACTCCCAGTGAACTCAAAGCAAAATATCAACCACAGGCTGCACCTGCAACTACTGTAGCACCTGCAACTACCACACCTTCGGGTCCTCCGGGATTCAATGCTGGCAACTTGGCACAACTGCCTGGCATGGCACAGTACATGCAACCAAAATCAACTGCCACTAAACCTGCGGCCAATTTTGCTCAAGGACCTGCTGCGTATGGAAAAACCACAATGAGTGTTGGGCCAACTGTAAACAAACCAACAGCCGCGGCGCCATCTGGTAAAAAGATCACTGCACAACAACAACAAGAATATTATAAATCTTTGGGATTGGTAGAAGATTTAGCCTGGAGTTCCAATTTCAATCCTGGACGCAGTCTGTATCGTCAGATGAAAAAAGAATCATAAGATCACACCTACCTTAGGACCGTGTGGCCCGGCTGCTGGGTGAACTGAACGATTCGCTACCGTGATGTTCAAAGTGAGCAAATTCCCGTTGACAGCGACAAAATCTGTGTTATACTTGTGTTTTAGGAGTACACATGGATACCAAAACATTCAACGGCGAACAAAAGATCAAACTCACCCAAATCATCAACGAAGGCATGCAGGTCATGCACGAGATTGATACCTTGCAAGGCGGCCTGACTGACACTATCAAGGCCATTGCAGAAGAACTGGAAATCAAACCTGCTGTGTTGAAAAAAGCCATCAAGGTAGCACACAAGGCTGAGTTTGGCAAAACCAAGCAGGATCAAGAACTGCTGGAAACAATTCTTGAAACTGTGGGCAAGACGCTATAAATATTGCTTTCAACAGCAACGAGTCGTTCACGTTACGAACATGTAGCAAGGCTTTACCGGCCACAAACGGAGACAAATGAGTTATATTGACGCACTATTTGATCGTGAGCACGATCGCATTCACGTTGTAGAACGCCGAGACGGCAAGAGACAATACAGGGAATATCCTGCCAATTATGTTTTCTACTACGACGACCCTAGAGGCAAGTTCCAAAGCATCTACGGCACACCAGTGTCAAGATTCAGCACACGCAACAACAAAGAGTTCCGCAAGGAAGTCCGAGCACAAAGCGGGCGACAGATCTACGAATCGGATATCAATCCCATATTCCGTTGCTTCGAAGAGAACTACAAAGACCAAGACGCACCCACATTGAACACAGCGTTCTTTGACATTGAAGTTGCGTTTGATCCAGTGCGTGGATTCTCGCCTGTGGAAGATCCTTTCAATCCCATCACTGCCATATCGGTATATTTGAATTGGTTGGAGCAACTTGTGACTCTTGTGGTGGCACCACGCCACATGAGTCCCGAGACTGCTCGTGAGATCTGTGCAGAATTTGAAAACACTGTGCTGTGTGAAACAGAAACAGACATGTTGAAAACATTCTTGGATCTCATTGATGACGCAGACATACTGTCAGGTTGGAACAGTGAAGGCTATGACATACCTTACACAATAAACCGTATAACTCGAGTGCTCAGCAAAGACGACACCCGACGTTTTTGTTTGTGGGGGCAGTTTCCCAAGAAACGTATGTTTGAACGTTTTGGTGCTGAACAAGAAACTTATGACTTGGTGGGTCGTGTTCATATGGACTATATGCAACTGTATCGCAAATACACTTATGAAGAGCGTCATAGTTATAGCCTGGATGCCATTGCTGAATACGAACTGGGTGAACGCAAAACACAATACGAAGGCACACTAGATCAATTGTACAACAACGACTTTCCAAAGTTTATTGAATACAACCGACAAGATACATTGTTGTTGGACAAACTGGACAAGAAATTACGTTTCTTGGAACTGGCCAGCGAACTGGCGCATGCCAACACAGTGCTGTTGGCCACCACAATGGGTGCTGTGGCTGTCACAGAGCAGGCCATCATCAACGAAGCACATGAACGTGGCATGGTTGTGCCCAATCGCAAACAGCGCCTCACAGACGATGACACGCAGGCAGCAGGTGCCTATGTGGCATATCCACGCAAGGGCATACATGAATGGATTGGGTCTGTAGACATCAACAGTCTATACCCAAGTGCAATTCGTGCCTTGAACATGGGACCAGAAACTATTATAGGTCAACTACGACCTGTGATGACTGACCGTTATATCAAAGACAAAATGGCCAAAGGCGACTCGTTTGCGGCTGCATGGGAAGGTGTGTTTGCCAGTCTAGAATACACAGCAGTGATGGAACAGCAACGTGGCACAGAGATCACCATTGACTGGCAGTCAGGAGAAGAAACTGTACACTCGGGTGCTGAAATTTGGTACATGTTGTTTGACTCAAACCAGCCTTGGATACTCAGTGCCAACGGTACCATATTCACTTACGAAAAGAAGGGCGTGATTCCCGGCTTGCTGGAACGCTGGTATGCTGAACGCAAAGACATGCAGGCCAAGAAAAAAGAGGCCAAGGATGCCAAAGAGATCGCTTTCTGGGATAAAAGACAACTGGTTAAAAAGATTAACTTGAACAGTTTGTATGGTGCTATTCTCAATCCTGGCTGTAGATTTTTTGACAAGCGCATTGGCCAGAGCACAACCCTTACCGGTCGAAGCATTGCCCGGCACATGGACGCATACTTGAATGAATGTATCACAGGTGAATATGACCATGTGGGCAAGGCAGTGATTTATGGTGACACAGACTCCTGCTACTTCTCAGCATGGCCTGTGCTCAAACAAGAAGTTGCTGAAGGTCGCATGGAATGGTCGAAGGAAATTTGCATCCAGTTATATGACAGCATTGCTGACCAAGTCAACGACTCATTTCCAGCGTTCATGGAACGTGCTTTCCATTGCCCCAGAGACATGGGCGAATTGATCAAGGCCGGTCGTGAAACTGTAGCGGATCGCGGACTGTTCATCACCAAGAAACGCTATGCTGTCAACGCCATTGACATTGAAAACAAACGACTAGATGTCAATGGTGCCATTGGCAAGACCAAGGCCACTGGCCTGGATCTAAAACGTTCAGACACCCCCAAAGTTATTCAAGACTTCCTGTTGGAAATTCTAAATAAAGTGCTGTCTGGTGCTGAACGTGATGAAATCATCGAACGTGTGCGTGAGTTCAAGTATGAATTCAAAGAGCGACCAGGCTGGGAAAAAGGCAGCCCCAAGCGTGTGAACAACTTGACCAAGTATGGCAAGGAAGAAGAACGCTTGGGCAAAGCCAACATGCCAGGACATGTACGTGCGGCACTAAATTGGAACAACATGCGACGAATGAATTCAGACAACTACAGTATGCAAATCGTTGATGGCATGAAGACCATTGTGTGCAAACTGCGAAGCAATGCCTTGGGCTGGACTAGTATTGGATACCCCACAGACGAGATGCACTTGCCGCAGTGGTTTAAAGACTTGCCGTTTGATGACACAGAAATGGAAGCCACTGTGGTGGATCAAAAGATTGACAACTTGTTGGGCGTGTTGGATTGGGACTTGGCAGCGGCCACCAACACTGAAAATACATTTACATCACTGTTCTCATTCGAATGAAGTTGAGCGAACTAGTTGGCTACTTGAACTTGTTGGACAGCAATGAACTTGCTCCTGACTACTATGTGGCTGTTAAAAAGTTTCACGAAATAGGCCATGTGATTGCTAACCATGCAGTACAAATTGACGAGTATGGTAGTGCGTTTGCCGAAAAGATCAACAACATTGCACAAGAATTCCAGCATGCCCAAACTGCATTAGATGATTTAAAAGCCAATGTGCGTGAGCAAATCGCCGCACTTGAGCCCGCACAGTATCAAGCCAGTCAACGACTTTATGAAGAAGAGATGTGCTATGAAACCAACGAATACATTCTGAATCGGCGACTCAACATTGATCCGGACAGCCGATTGTTGCTCACAGGACGACTTCTACAGTATACAGATTGGCGACTGCCCGGGCTGATCATGCGTCCCGGGCGAGAACAGTTTATTGAACATCTAGTACCATTAGATCCGTTGTACCTTGTGGATCAGCACAAAGAATTGTTGACTCCTTCTGTGCAAGCATTTACTCCAGAATACCAAAGGCGATTGAGACCATATGTAATCAATGACTATGACCACAGTGATGCGTTATGGCAGTTACCTGTGAACCAGTTTGGATTGATATTTGCCTACAACTATTTTAATTACAAACCCATGAAAGTTGTACGTCAATATTTGGACAGTATGTTTGCTAGACTCAGACCTGGCGGGGTGGCCATATTCACATTTAATGATTGTGACTGGGCACATGGCGTAGCCTTATCCGAAAAAAGTTTTATGTGCTATACACCTGGGAAAGAAATTCAAATCTATTGCAATCAAATTGGATTTGAAATCCTCTCAGTAAATCGGGGGCAAGGCGATGTATCTTGGATGGAAATACGCCGTCCTGGCGAAATTGAATCAATTAGAGGTGGACAGAGCCTGGCCAAAATAGTTGCGACTTAGCAAAAAAATCTATATAATCATACAACATAGGAGTAAGCATGAGAGATTATCTAAAAGACTTAGTAGAACACACACACGATCTTGGCTGTATTGACTTGATCAAAATTACTGGAGACGACAAAAGCACAGCCATTGTGGGCGTGGCTGAAGACTTGTCAGTAGTATTAGAAGGTGAATTTAAAAACCCACACACAGATTTTATGGGCACGTTTGGTATGCCCAATTTGAACAAACTAAAAATCTTGTTGAACTTGCAAGAGTACAAAGAAAATGCCAAACTCAAACTAACCAAAAAAGCCACAGGTGCTCCTGACGGCATTGAATTTGAAAATGCTGGGGGAGACTTCCGTAATACCTATCGTTTTATGGCAGCAGAGATTGTAAACGACAAACTCAAAACACCCAAGTTCAAAGGTGTGACCTGGCATATTGAATTTGAGCCAACTGTGGCCGCCATCCAACGATTGCGCATGCAGGCACAGGCCAATGCAGAAGAGCCCAACTTTCAGGCCAGAACTGAAAACGGTGACTTGAAGTTTTTCTTTGGTGACCATTCAACACACGCAGGTAACTTTGTGTTTCATTCAGGAGTGAATGGACAATTGAAACGTGCTTGGTCCTGGCCAGCTCAACAGTTCATGTCCATCATGGCCTTGACTGGGGACAAAACTATTCGCATCAGCGATGATGGTGCTGCCAAGATCACCGTAGACTCTGGTGTTGCTGTTTACAACTACATTTTACCAGCACAAAGCAAGTGATCCAAGACAACCTAACTGCCAAGCAGAATGACTATGCTGTGTTCTTACCGGCTATATCAGGCTTCTATGCCACGTTTGTGGGCAAGCAACGCAATGAGCCTTATGTGGATCCTGCAAGGTTTCCGCAAGGTCTTACTGACATGGAACAAATGAATTGGCTCAATAGCCAGAAAGCATTATTTCCGTATAAGTGGTCATTGTATTCAGGTGGTCATGCCAATTTAGATTTGACCAAACAAGACTGGTCAGAGGACATGGTTCGTAACCGTGAGCCAGGCACGTTCATGCTGGGCGACTCTGGTGGATTCCAGATTGCCAAGGGCTTGTGGGAAGGCGACTGGAAGGCCAACTCAGGCTGCGCCAAAGCCGAAAAGAAACGCAGTGCTATCCTCAAGTGGTTGGATACTATCAGCGACTACGGTATGATCCTTGATATCCCTACCTGGGTTATCCACGATAAAAAAGCAAGTGACGCTTGTGGTATCAAAACGCTGGAAGAAGCAGTGGATGCAACCAAGTTCAACAATGAATATTTTATGGCTCACCGTAAAGGCAAAAACAATGGTGGCGCCAAATTCTTGAACGTGTTGCAAGGCGACAATCATACCTCAGCAGAAACATGGTATCAAACCATGAAACAGTATTGTGACCCTGCGCTGTACCCAGACACCCATTTTGATGGTTGGGCCATGGGCGGACAGAACATGTGTGACGTACATCTAGTATTACGTAGATTGATTGCATTGAAATATGATGGATTGTTACAAGAAGGTGTACACGATTGGATGCACTTCTTGGGTACAAGCAAGTTGGAATGGGCTGTGCTACTCACCGTGATTCAAAGGGCAGTTAGGAAATACGCTAATCCCGCATTTACTATCTCCTTTGATTGTGCCAGTCCATTCCTCGCCACAGCCAATGGGCAAGTGTATTATGAAAATGTGTTTGAGCATGATAGCAAATGGAGTTATAGAATGGCTCCGTCAGCAGACGACAAGAAGTATGCCACGGACACACGCAAATGGCGGGATGGCGTAATTGCAGATGGTATCTACCCACGCTGGGAGGATTCACCACTCAGCGACATGCTGAAGATGAAAGATATTTGTATCTATGCACCTGGCGACCTAAATAAAAATGGCAAGGAAGGCAAAACATCATGGGACAGTTTCTCATACGCACTGCTGATGGGTCACAATGTTTGGATGCACTTGACTGCTGTGCAAGAAGCCAACCGTCGCTTTGATGCAGGCGAACATCCTGCCATGATGCGGCGCCAAGGTGGAGACTATGCCAAGTTTGAAGACATTGTGGAAGCCATATTTGCCGCACCCACACGTGAAGATAGCGAAGCCATAATTGAATACTACAGTAGTTATTGGATGGAGATTGTGGGCACACGTGGATTCAAAGGCAAAAAGGCCATGAATGCACGTACACAATTCAATGCGCTGTTTGAGTACGAGCAGACCGAACAAGAAGATTTTGATTCCAGCAAACTTGACAAGTTAGAGGCCACAGTATGAAACGTGAAGGACATGACAACATTGACTTCTTTACCGGAACTGAAGTAGAACGCACCCCGGCGTTTGGTCGACGTACATTATTTGTAGTAGGTGTACAATCAGTGGACGCCATCGCAGCCAAAATGGCAGGTTGTGAGCACATATTCTTTGGTGCCAACCACAGTTTCAATCCCCGGACTCCTGCGGAATGGCGGACATGGGAAGAAATGATCACTTACTTTTTGGCACGTGGTTATCTGTGTACTTTGGATATCCCCATTTCGGCTGTAGAAGAATTCAATGACGGTGGGTTGTGTGACTTTCGAAACTTTATTCCACAGATTCGAGTAAGTGTACCGTATACAAAACTGTGGAATTATAATACAATGTTAAAAATAGATGACAAGGACTTTGACGCTACCAATCCCGGCGTCTGGTGCCACAGTCTACACAGCCTGATGAGCCGTGAGACATTTACAGGTTGGGATGATTACAAAGGTGATAGTAAATTATGAAATGGCTAGACAACTGGATATTGAAACGTGCCAAGCGCATTAGAAACCGCAATGAAACAATCTCATCAATAGATAGATTACAAACTGGCATTTCTATAAATGAAGATCGCCCCAGCATTGGCAGCAGCCGGCACAGAATGAACTTTGTTGTGTATCGTGCCAATGGTGGTGTACTGGTAGAGATCAACAGATATGATGAACGCAAGGATCAACATCATTGTGAACTACACATTGTGCATCCAGATGAAAATCTTGGTGATGCCTTGGGCAAGATTGTGACATTTGAAAGTTTGAAATCATGAATCAAGCAGAACGTGAAATAGTAGATCGAGTAATGCAACAAGCACAGAGGCAAATCTGGGTCACATGGCAACGAGAAGGCATCCATAAATATCCTGCTGCCTTAACAGACCCCCAACTTGCTGATGTACAATTCCTTGGTTACCCTCATCGTCACATGTTTCATTTCCGGGTGTGGATTGATGTGTTCCACAATGACCGGGATCTCGAGTTCATCCAATTCAAACGCTGGTGCGAATCGCTGTATAGCAGTGACAATTCCGTTCTAAGCCTTGATCATAAAAGTTGCGAGATGATCGCAGACGACCTATATATACAGATAGCAAGTCGCTATCCTGGTCGTGTGGTACATATTGAAGTCGCAGAAGACGGCGAAAATGGCGCACTGATCAAATACGAAATTACTCGACCTAACCTCAACATTGTCATCTAAGGAGAACAACATGGCAAGACCCACCTTCAAACCCAACCCCAAAGTCAAAGAGATCCAAGACGATCTTGAAGTGTACCTGGACTTCTGCCAGGACTATGGCTATCGTTACAACGAGGCCGACTTGTATAACTTCAAGAGTTATGCATGGCAACAATTCAACAAGTGGCATCAAGGCAAGAATGCCAAGAACATGTGGGACGAAGATACTCGTCGCTTTGCAGGATATCGCACATGAGAAAGCTGTACTACATGGGCCTTGAAAGTTATGAGGCTCGTTACACTCTACAACTAACAGAGTGGAATCGGCGTGTGTTTGATCGTCGTGGACTAGATGTAGTCTATGTGCCTGGCACCACCATCGACAACTCACAGAGCATCAGTGTTGGACAAGTGTTGGACGCACATGGTCGCAGTTACTTTAGCATGAGCCAAATGATGAATTTAGTTCAACTCATGAAGAATGGTGAAGTTACTGCTGAGGATGTGATCTACTTTGAAGACATGTTCCAACCAGGTATTGAAAGTCTGCCTTATATCATGGATCAGATTCCTTCAGAACAGCGTCCTCAAATTTATGTACGCTGTTTGGCACAGGCCATTGACCCTGATGATTTTGTACATGTCTGGGGCATGGCGGGCTGGATGTCAACGTATGAACGCATGGTCAACCATTTTGTGACTGGTGTGCTGGCTACTAACGAAGAAATGGTAGCTCACATGCGCATTGCAGGCTGGACAGCACCAATCTACAACATATCAGGTTTGGCATTTGGCAAAGAGGAAGTTCTGGAACGCATTGGTGGTAGTGCTAATATTCGACCATTTGCAGATCGTCCAAGCCGTGTGGGATTTGCCGCACGTTTTGACCAAGAAAAACAACCTGGCTTCTTCATGGACTTGATTGACATGTTCTATGATCAATACCCAGTAGTTGTGGAGTTCTGTATCTATTCTGGTGGACCATTGCGTAGCAACAATCCTGAATATGTCGCCCGTGCCAGGGCTATGGAAGCGGCCGGCAAACTCAAGATCTACGACAACATCAGCAAGAACGAATACTATGCGCATCTTAATAATACTCGTGTGTTGTTTAATTGTGCGTTACAAGATTGGGTCAGCAACACAGTCAGTGAGGCTGACACATTGGGTTCTAATGTACTGTATCCTGCTTATCGCAGTTTCCCTGAAACTTTTGCCAATGATCCCAACAGACTCTATGTTCCTTGGAGCATAGATGATGCCTACCACAAAATGCAAAACCTGCTACGAGAACCACATCACAACATGGGACTTATTAGCGATTGGAACAATGCCACTGTGGATCGCGTGGTTGATATTGTTACTGGTCATGGTGAGCAATGGAATAGAGCAGGTCCAAGATATCGTGACCATACTGCTGAAGCCAAGTATCATGTGGTAAAGGTCGAAGGATGATTATAAAAGGTAATGTAAATGGTTATAAACAAAATCAATATGAACTTGATTTTATTAATCATGCCTGCATAGAAGCAATTAAAAAAGACAAATGGCTTGGCGGTGCTACATTACGATTTGATTCTTTTTTTTCTTTTGAAACATTAGCCGAACCCGATATGGACAATGTTCTCAATACTCCAAGATTAATGTCTTTAGAATTAAATTCAAATTTTTCGGTGGTTCCTTTTTACTACTTAGATTTCTTATTAGAAAAAAACCCAACTTCTATAATAGATATTGGGTGCGGGGCAAATATATTTAAACGCATAATACCATGTATTCATGGTATTGATCCTATATTAGACAACCCATATGCTGATGAAGTTGGATCTTTTGACAGTGAATTTTCTCAAAAGCACAAAGACGAATATGAAAGCGTGTTTTCAATAAATGCAATTCATTTTATTTCGTTGGTTGATTTTGAAAAAAGAATACTAGAGTTTATCAACATTGTAAAACCTGGCGGGCGTGGATTTGTAACATTTAATCTTACTAGAATGCTAGAACTCACTAGTAAAGAAGAACTTGAACAGTTGTTTTCTACTCAATTAATAAAGATACCATTGATAGTTGAATATATTAGGTCTGCAATAAGAAATATATCAATAAAATTTTTAGTCGTAGATTTATACATTGACAAAGAAATAAATGAAATAATGAATGGAAACATAAGATTGGTATTTGAAAAATGAAAAAAACTATTGTTGTAACAGGCGCTGGTGGATACATTGGTGGACAAACTGCGCTAATGTTGGCTGACTTGGGGCATCGTGTTGTGGGTATTGACAAAAACAAATGTCCCAAACGCCTGAAGTCAATGTTTGATGATTATATTGAAAAAGACTTTGCCCACAAAGATTCTTTGGTCAAATTGTTGATACATGAACCCCGGGCTATCATACACTGTGCTGCCAATAGTTTGGTTGGACCAAGTATCCGACATCCAGGTCGTTACTTTGAAAACAATGTGGTGAACACCTTGACATTGTTGGATCAAGTGCGCAGAAGCATGCCCAAGACCAGAGTTATTTTCAGTTCGAGTGCCGCAGTGTATGGTGAGCCTATTATGACTCCATGTCATGAAGTGGATCCTTGCGAACCCATATCCCCATATGGCGACAGCAAACTCATGGTAGAACGCATAATGGCAGCATATCACACTGCTTATGGTTTAGACTATGTGGCATTTCGTTACTTCAATGCTTGTGGTGCTGACAGTCGAGCCAGACATGGTCAAACAGCAGATGCCACGCACATCATTGCCAGAGTGTTGGAAGCCCTTAGAGATGATCAGGAGTTTACCTTGAATGGTGTAGACTTTCCCACACCAGATGGCACATGTGTGCGTGACTATGTGCATGTGGAAGACATTGCTCGAGCACATGTCATGGCCTTGGATGCTGAGATCCCTGCTGGTGTTTACAATCTAGGCAATAATGTGGGTGTCAGCAACAGAGAAATCATTGCCGCAGCCGAGCGGGTAACTGGAAAAAAATTAAAAGTTGTCATGGGCGTGGCTAGACCAGGAGATCCTGCTGTGCTCACAGCCAGTGCTGCCAAATTTGGCATGGTTGGTGAGGGCTGGAGACAATTTGAATTGGATCACATGATCCAACACGCTTGGAATTGGTATGTTCGAAAAGATAGTTGAGTTTGAAACTCGGCTAGCCAAGTTTGTCGGGGCACCATATGCCGTAATGACTGATTGTTGTACACATGCCATTGAACTTTGCATGCGGTATGATCGTGTGGAGTATTGTGCATTTACTCCATTTACCTACTTGAGCATACCCATGCTCATGCACAAGTTGGGTATCAAATATCATTATGAAGTTGGTATTCCTGAACAATGGGTAGGTGAATATCGATTTAGAAAAACAAGAATTTGGGATAGTGCTCGACGTTTGGAGAGCAACATGTATCGCCCTGGGCAAATACAATGCCTAAGTTTTGGACACGACAAACCCTTGCCTGTAGGGCGTGGAGGTGCTATATTGTTAGACGATGCCGAAGCATACCAAGCACTGTTGCGCATGAGGTATGATGGACGTGACTTAACTGTGACTCCTTGGGTTGCCCAAAAAGAATTTCGTGTGGGATATCATTACAAGCCCACTATTGAAGAAGCAGAACGTGGAATGAAATTGTTAAAACGTTATGTCAGCGAGCCGCCACGTGCTGTAACTTATCCTGATTGTAGACAAATACGCATTGTTGAATGAGTTGCATAATTCGTAATAGGGCAGGCATGTTGCAGTACGGTGCAGCACATTACATTACGGATCAAATGTACACCCCAGGCTACTGTGAACAACAGATTGTTAGTGATTGTAAACGCAGTGGCATCTCAGCAGAAGAGTTTGCACAAAGCAAAATCATACTGTCGTTCTTGGACGAAGGATTTGGTCCTATAGAAATCCAACCAATTGTTGATATATTATTACACTCACACTCAGGTAGATTTATGGTGCTGTTCAATGCACATATCGATGTTGATACATTGCTTTACCATGCAAGATGTTGTACCACATGGTTGATCAATCGCAGTGAATATCGTTTGGATCAATTTGACTATGACTTTGACCTTGAACTTGATCGCAAGTTTTTGTGTTTGATGCGTAGAGGCAGCATGAGTCGAGCAAAACTTGCTGGGTTCTTGTTGGACCGCATTGGACTAGATACCGTGCGAATGAGTTTTGGCAGTGGACAACCCAAGGGTCTTGACCAATATCGAGCCGTAGTGGGAGTAGATTTACCGTTGTTAGTAGATGGCGTATTAACAGATCGAGTGCGAGAATTTGATATTAGCAATACATTGTTTCAATCTTGTTTGTTTAATATAGTAGCGGAAACCAGCAGCCAAACAGAAAAAAACTGGCACACTGTGTTTCTTACCGAAAAGACTTGGAAGGCTGTGATGCAACGCCAAATACCCATATGGTATGGCGTGCCAGGTCTGGTCAAACATGTGCGTTCGTTGGGGTTTGATACATTTGACGACATACTCGATTGTCATCAATATGATACTGTACCAACCGAGCCAGAAAGACAACAAGCAGTTTTTGATTTGATCCATCAACTTAATCGCCAATACAGTTTGTCAAACTGTCAGGCATTGCGTCAACAACTACAACCAAGACTAGAAGCCAACTTTGAACAACTGCTTGAATACTTTCGAACAAACAGACGCCAAGTTTTCAATGCTATACTAGAGTTTGATTATCAAACAGGCTTGACCGCAAGATCTAAATAGTGTACAATTACACATTGGAGTAAAAATGGTATACAACAAAGCATATGAAAGCAACGATGACGATGTCGTTGACACCAGTAAAAACTTGTCGCAGGTTATTCGCAACAAGATGCATCAAGAAGGCAGACGCTTTTGGGCCGGCGACAACATCAGCGAATACATGAGTCCTGCAATCAAAACTGCATTAATTGACGAAGCCACAGAGGCATTTGAAAAAGTATTAGACGCACTGTTGATTGATCGTGAAAACGACCCCAATTCAAAGGGCACAGCAAGACGTCTTGCTAAAATGTATTTCAACGAAATAATGGCAGGTAGATATGAACCAGCACCAGACGCAACGGCCTTTCCTAATGACAGCACAGACCGATATGAAGGTATGCTCGTTGTTCGTAGTGAACTTCGTAGTATGTGCAGTCATCATCATCAGCCTGTATCTGGTGTAGCCTATATTGGTATTATTGCTGCCAACAAACTTATTGGCTTATCCAAGTACACTCGCATTGCTCAGTGGTGTGCCCGTCGCGGTACGCTACAGGAAGAACTGTGCATAGATATAGCCAACGAAATCATGGCAGCAACTGGCAGCAAGGACGTTGGCGTGTACATTCAAGCCACACATGGTTGCTGTGAGAATCGTGGCATCATGGCTCACAGCAGTCTAACACAGACCACTGTGTTGCGTGGTGCGTTTAAAGACGATGACAGTGTGAAAAAAGAGTTCATGGACAATATCAAATTACAACAGGAGTTTGCAACAAGATGATGTACATTACAAACATAACTGGCGAAATTAAATTACCCTGGGAACCAGGGTTGTTGGAGTGGTTGCACGAAAATTATCCTGCATCCAAATATAGAGTGGTAGAATTAACTTAAAGGAAAACAAAATGGCTACAAAGAAAATTACCAAAATCAGCGACAAACTGGACAAAGTAAATGAATCGTTTACCGTCAACATGTACGACAATGGCTTCATGATCGAAGTTGGTGGTCGCAAAGACGATGACTGGCGCACGGCCAAAATCATGGTACCCACCATTGAAGAATTAGTAGTGCTGATCAAAGAAACAGCCGAAATGGAACGTGATTAATCAGGAGCGACACATGGCCACTTGGAAACTCAGCACCCAATACAAAAAGTCTGCCATCGAACGGTCTATCTGGACCAAAGATGGAGTCACTGTTGTACGTGAAGAAGGTTACCGCTGGGGCACCTTCTATTGCGAAAGCGACGAAAAACCTGACATTGATTTGAAAAATCCCGACGGCTACGAAGTCGGCGGCGAATATGATTGGGAACTAGAAAGCCTGGATGATGGTTGCTGGGCTGAATGGGAGTTTCCAGATGGCATGAGCGACGAAGATCGCGAAGCTATCGAAACGGCATGGGACGAAAACTGGTACGATGGTATGGAAGAATTAGGTTGGTCAAACGACGATACTGAATATCATTTCCATGGTCCATTGCGGCTGGAAAATGAAGATACCGGCGAAGTATTCGAAGGAGAACCCGATGAGTAAGAAAAAAGCAAAAATAGAACTCTACGTCGAAGCACCTTACATGCAAGGATATGCATCAGCCCGGTCCGGAGAAGATTTCTTTAATCCATATGCTGACGTTGAAAATGCCGAAGCAGATGCCGATGATTATCAGCGTGGCTATGAAAATGCTGTGGAAGAATCGGTGCAATGACCAATTACAAGACACTAGAAGAAGCGCAGGCAGCAGGTGTTGCACCCTGGGACTTGGCAGTTGATCGACTCACAGACTTTCATGTTGCTGTGTTCCAAGATCGTTACCCTGTTGCTCGTGGGCATTTGTTGTTTGTGCCACAATACAACACAGATGCTGTGGTTGATGACTGCTTTAAATCAGCCATGAGTGAAGGGCAACGAATGGTTGCCACAGGCGAATGTGATGCATTCAATGTGGGTATTAACATGGGGGCTGCCGCAGGACAAACTGTGATGTATCCACATGTGCATCTCATTCCCCGACGTCATGGCGACTGTGCTGATCCTATTGGTGGTGTTCGTGGTGTGATATTTGGGCAAGCCAACTACAAAGCCGCAGGCTATCAACAGCCTGAATAAATATCTCTTTAAGCGGTCTTTGAGCATCACCCCGCTATACAAATTCTGCTGCCTATGCTATAATTAACATAGGAGAAAATAATGGCAAACTCATCAACAGGTGACTTAATTCGTCACTTAGAAGAAAATTTTCAAACACATCGCTGGATGTCAGCAAGACAATACAAATATACATCAACTAAAGAATATCACGATGCATTTCCATGTGCATATCGTCAGTGGAGGGCAGATAGTCATTGTAATTTAATACATGGCTATAGTTTCAGCATGAAGTTCTACTTTGGCACAGATAACTTGGATGCACGTAACTGGGCTGCTGACTATGGTGGGCTCAAAGAACTCAAGTCAGTGTTGGAAAGCCAATTTGATCACACCCTGTTGGTAGCAGAAGATGATCCTGAACTGGAGTTCTACATGGAAATGCAACGTAGAAATCTAGCCAAACTAACTATATTACCTAAACTAGGTTGCGAAGGACTCGCTGACCAGTTGTACCGATATGTCAACGGAGTTTATATTCCTGACATGTGGGGTGCTGGTGAAGCAGAACGTTT
>JAULBY010029339.1:0-42909 GCA_032358315.1 Ophiocytium majus
GGTGCTTCTGGGCGTGCGGGCGGCGGCGGCAGCGCCGGCGGCGGCGGCGGCGGAGGCGGCGGGAGGGGGGGGGAGTGGCTGCCTGTGCGGCTGCCGGCGGGCGGTAAGCGCGCGAGAGAAGGTCCAAAGTCGCTGGTGCCGAGACAGGCGGTGGCGTCTAGAGAGGTGCGCGCTGACAAGCAGCAGGGGCGGCGGGGGGAGGGGCGGAAGGCGGGGCGGCGGCAGCAGCAGCAGCAGCAGCAGCGGAGTGTGTTCTCGTTTGTGTCGTCGAGCGAGGAAGATGAACAGCGGCAGCGGCAGCGCGCGGTGGCGACGCCTGCTGCGGCAGCGGTGGTGTCTGGCAGCCGCGCGGCGTGCAAGCGTCTGCACCGCCCCACCGTGGCCAGGCACGCTGATGACTGCAGTGATGGTGGGGATAGTGATGGCGGCGGCGGCGGCGGCGGCGGCGGCAGCGGATCGGGGGGAGGAAGGCCGGAGAGGTGTAGGCGACGCATTGCGGGGGGCGGCGGCAGCGGGGACCGGCAGGCGGGGAGCGGGCAGCGTGGCACAGACAGGTGGGCCACAGTGGTTGCGTACTGTTTGTAGATAAAGTAGGTCATGCACCCTGAGTAGTTCAGGTTACTTTAGAAGTAGTCTTATTTTGTTGCACTTGTGGGCGTGCAAGAGCCATGTCATGTATGCCAGCACGGCCACTGGGTGCCCAGGCAAATGCACGGCAAAGTACTTCGAAGTATGTGCACGCACAAAGAAAGGGCTAGCGGGTGCCAGCAGACTACCTAGTCACCCGCCAGGGTGCCATGCAAGGCCGAGCGCTCCCCAGAAGTGGTTGTCTTTGGAGTGTGCGGCAGCGACAACTCGGGGGGGGGGCAGGCCGGAGAGGTGAAGGCGGCGCTTGCGGGGGGGGCGGGCAGCGATTGGCAGCACGGGTGAGGGCACCACAGCACTGGTGCTGGGGCAACACACAGATGGCATGTGTGTTGGCGGGTGCCTGTGCGCATGCGAGCGCCGTCTGCAATAGGTTCGCTTCATGAATGTACGCGCTCACTCGTTTGCGTGTTCCGCTCATGTGCGAAGCGACTGAAGCGACTGCTGAGGCGGTGCGCCGCACGGGTGTGGTTGTTTACTGTTGTTTACTGCTTGAGACAGCGTAGTTGATGCACCTCAGCGGCAGGAGAACGAAGGGCATGCGGGTGCTACGCCAGCGCAGCCGTGCTCAGCAGCATGTGCAAGTTGGAGGTGCTGCAGAACACCAGGACTGACAATTTATGCACATCATTCTTGAATATGTGATCGATCCCCCAAACACTTCGCACTCTGCTGCCCGTGGTACCCTCGCCAAACTTTCCAACTACTTGCGAAGTTCCCGGTAGTATTTACCCGCACCTGCTAAATGAAACTCATTTAGGAGCGATATATATATGCATTCACTACGGCGGTACTTCGTACTTCAGAAGTACATGGAAGTATTCAAGTAAATATACTTCAAGAAGCACTTGAAGTACATCCCCAGAGCGGCGGCAGCTGCTGCTCAGCAGCACCGCCGCCCTGCTGCTCGGCAGTGGTCCCTAATTTCCGAGTATGCGCCCTCTGTGCTCAGCAGCAGCACCTGCTACACTTCAGTACGGTATGTACCACATGTATACTTGTATCGAACTCCGCTTAGGGCGCGGAAAGCCCTTAGCACATGGTGCGCGAGTGACCAGAAATAGAATGATCAGACACGCTGTTGCTAGCATGTATGCATCAGGAGGCAGAAGCAGCTTCTCGGCGACGGTCCCAAACTTCTCAATGCGCCGCCTCTGTGCTCAGCAGCAGCGGTTGCAATTTTGCCCGCTGGCGCTCTAGCCACGCTTGCCCTCACACTTCCCCTCACCTTGTCTCGTGGCTGTCGGCTTGCAGGGGTGGCAAGGCTACACCACTGGCAGCGCGAACAGACATGAATGACCCAATCGCAAGGGCCAAGCTCAAGCGCGCCACACCTGCCACCAACTTCAAGTCCATCACCAACTTCAAGTCACCAGCCGCCAACTTCAAATCCCCCCCAGCGCGCACCCCCGCCGCCGCCGGCCACAAGCGCCCACCGCAGCAGCAGCAGCAGGGCCGCAGTGGCGACTCGCCCGCCGCACGGCATGCAACTTCAACTGCACCAACTTCAACTGTGAGGACTGCGGCGGCGGCGGCAGCGGAAAGGGCCGCCACGCCCCCCCCCGCCAAGCGCCGCCGCAAGTCTTCGCCGCAGGTGGTGAGCGATGGCGGCGGCGGCGGCGGAGGCATGGCGATCGCCCAGCGCCGGCGCGTGACCCCAGAGTGTGGCAGCAGCGCCAAGAGACGCGGCGGGGGGTGGAAGGGCGGGGCGGCAGGAAAGGGCACGCCAACTTCAACTTCTGTGGAAACTTCAACTACAACTTCAACATCAGTGGCGGTCACGTTTGCGCAGGTGTGGGGGGAGCTGCGGGCGCGCGGGTGGTTCTTTGTGCGCGGGCGCGGACTGGTGGACTGGTGAGAGCGACACACGTTTTTTTGCGCAGCTGCTGCTGCTGCTGCTCCTGCTCAGCAATGCAAGTGTTGAAGTTGCGTACTGTGCCATTGCTGCAAGTGTGCGCACCTCTGTGGCTGCGGGCCCGGCGGTGCACGCACGCTCTCTTGGCACGCGCGGGCACGGCTGTCACTTCAACTACTTAAAGTCACTGTTATTAGCTAGTTGAAGTTCCGCTTCTACTTCTACTACTCGAGCTTGGACTGGTTGCCGCCACCACTGGGCCTGTGCCCCAGTTCCAATCCAGCAGCAGAATCTCACACGCGTCCAAACACATCTGGGCATGTATACATTCATACCTGTAGGCCTATCACACGCGTGCCAGGGGGGCTGGGTGGGGATGGGAGCAGGTCCCCGGGATGGGATGAGAGTCTAGCCCACTGTAGTGATACTGTAGTTGTGCACTGTGCAGGGCCTACCTCATACCTCAGTACTAGTAACACTTCATTTTTACACATTTTCATGTATTTATCAATAAACACTGCTGTGCGAGGGTGTGTAGGGCGGGTGCTGGTGTGGGCGGTGGGGAGTGCTCGGCCTTGCATGGCACCCTGGCGGGTGACCTGCCCTGGCAGGTCGAGCCCTAGGTAGCCTGCTGGCACCCGCTAGCCCTTTCTTTGTTCGTACACATACTTTGCCATGCATTTGCCTTGGCACCCAGTGGCCGTGCTGGCATTCATGACATGGGCTCTTGCATGCCCACAAGTGCAAATAAAAACAAGTACTGTGCGAGCATGCCGGCGGCTTAGGCGTGCCTCCAAGATGCAGTTTTTACTCTTTTTTGCACAGAGGTGTGGGTCCGTGTGTGTGTGCATACTCATTTTGGGTGCCAGGCATGTGCCACATGTGCCATTGCTGCACGGGCGCTGGCATGCATGGCACGGGCTCTTGCCCACCTGCAAGTGCAAATAATTCAAAGTACCATGTGTAGAGTTACCAGTAGGTATAAGGCTCAGCCACAAATACCACCCGCTCACCCCCTCTTGTTTCCTTCTTCTCAGGGCCTGCCTTACCTGAGAATTTTGTTATTTTGTGCTCTGTAATTATAAGGTTACACCTCTATGTGTACGCTTACTTGAAGTACTATACCATACGGCTCAGCCACAACCACCCCCCGTCCACCCCCCCTTTTTTTTCTTCTCAGGGCCTACCTTGTACTCAAAGTACTTTTGAAGTACCTCAATAATCTGCTACCTAGTAGTATGTATTGAAATCATACCACTGTGTGTACGCAGTTACTTGACTATATAACACAGTGCTCACCCACAAAAATGTACCCACCACCCAATTTAATTATATTAATGTTATTTAACACTAGTATTTCTGCTGCCGCACCTCCGCAGGTACTACGTGCGCCCGGGGTGCGCCGCCGCGCCGCCGCAGTTCCTCCTCGGCCGCGACTACTTCGAGTCGCAGGAGGAGGTGCTGTGGTACCTGGAGGAACATGCCTCAGAACATTCCCCAGAACATTCCCCAGAACATTCCTCAGCCGCCGCGTCCCCAGCGCCGGCAGGCTCGAGCGGCGGCGGCAGCGGCAGGGGTGCTGCCGGCAGCAGCAGAGGCGGCGGCGGCAGGGGCGGCAGCGGCAGCGCGGCTGCCGCCCAACCTGCAGCCCCACTGGCACCAGCAGAGGCCGGCGCGGGCTTGAGCCGTGGTGGCGGCGGCAGTGGCAGAGGCGCTGCCGGCAGCACGAGCAGCGGCGGCGGCGGCGGCAGCAGCAGCGCGCAATGCCCGAGGCAGCGGACAGCAGCGATGGCGGCAGCGGCAGCGGCAGCGGCGCCCCAGGGGCCGACGGCGGCGCAGCTGCTGCCGCCCGCAGGCAGCGGCGCACGCAGCGCCGCCCCGCCCGCTTCGACGACATGCTGGACATCAACACGTGCGCCATCGACGCGTGGGCGGAGTGGGGCGACGCCACGCGCCCCGCAGCAACTTCAACTTCGACTTCGATTGCATGCACACCAACTTCAACTCCGCCGACGCCCTCGGACGCCACCGACAGCGACGCGAGCGGCGGCAGCGGGCGGGCCCACGGCAGGCGTGACGGCAGCTCAGGAGCTGCTGCGCGCGGCGGCCGTGTCGGTGGTCGCCGCGACAGAAGCGGCAGCGGAGACGGCGGCGGCGGGGCGGTACAACCGGCGCAGAAGCGGCTGAAAGCATGCAGCGGCGCTGCTGGTGGCGGCGGTGGTGGTGGTGGCAGAGGTGGCGCCGCGCCTGGCGCTGCCGACGAAAGCGAAGGCGGCGGCAGCGATCGTGCAAGCGACGGTGCCAGCGGCGGCGGAAGCGGCGGCGGGAGTGAAACTGAGGCGGAAGCAGAGGAGGAGTCGTTCATGTGGGATGAGCCGCCTCGCACGCGCCGCCGCCGTGCCTCCTCTGGTGCTGCCGCCGCTGCGCCATCAGCTGAGCCTGCCGACGCGCCAACTGCGTCAACGGATGCCGACAGCAGCGGCGACGGCGGCAGCGGCGGCGGCACCAGCGAAGGCGAAGAAGACATGTCCCAAGGCGGCACAGCAGAGCGCAACCGCGGCGGCAGCAGCGACGGCGGCAGCGATTACGGCGGTGACTACGGCGGCGATGGCAGCGACGGCGGCGGCGATTTTGGTGGCGACGGTGGCGGCGGCAGTGACTCTGGTGGCGATGGTGGCGAGGATTACGGCATCGGCGGCGACAGCGGTGTCGAGGAGCGGGATGCCCGCGACCCCAGTGGTGCGGAAGCTGGTGGGCTTGCAGTTCAAGTTTCTGGATTTGAAGTTTCTGGAGGTGAAGTTGGTGGGCGCGACGACGAGCAGCCCACGCAGCCGCAGCTGGTGCTGGCGCCGCAGCTGCTGCTGTCCGCGCGCCGCACACGGCCGCGTGCTCCGAAGCAGCATGGCTGTGCTCAGCAGCAGGAGTGTGCCCAGCAGCACATTGGTGCCGACTTGGAGCGCGCCGCCGCCGCCGCCGCGAGGGGCCGGGGCGCCGCCATTGTGACCGCCGCATGCGTTACAGCGGCGGCCGCGGCGGCGCGTGCAGGCGGCGGCCGCAGCGGCAAGCCGGTGATAACTGGCGCTGCAGTCGCCGTTGCGCCTAGTGCGCCCCTGGCGCGCGCAGCAGCAGTGGCGGCCTCTGTGGCCGCATCCGTGCTCAGCCCACGGGCTGGTGGAACGGTGCCGGAAGGTTCCAGGACCGTTCCTGGCACGCGTTCTGCGGCTCCCGGAGGTGCGGAGGCAGCGGCAGGGGCGATGGCGGGCGGCGGCGGCGGCGGCGGCGGTGTGACTGTGGCCACTGCAGTTGTGGGGCAGCGGCAGGCAGCACCACTGCATGCTCAGCAGAGAAGCGGCCGCAGCGATAGCGGCCAGACGGGTGTGGCAGCAGCTGGTGCCGCCACGGCAGATACTGCCGCATCCGCTGTCGGCACGCAGCGCATTGCTTCGGTGGTGGCAACAGCGCTGGCAGCGACGGCCGCAGCGGCAGCACCAGCGGCGACGGCAGCACCAGCGGAAGCAGAGGCAGCGGCGGCAGCACCAGCGGCGGCGGCAGCACCAGCGGCAACAGAGGCGGCGGTGGCGGCGGCGCACGCGACGCCAGCGGCACTGTCTGCAAACAGCGGCGGCGGCCAGCGGAACGGTGCCGAGAACAGGCGGGGAATGTTCTGGGGCGCCGCCTTTCTGTTTGCGGGCCTGCCGCGCAGCCTGGCGGCGCAGCTGCGGCGGGACATCTGCGCGCGCGGCGGCGTTGTGCTCGAGGAGTTCCCCCTGGATGTCAACTTCAACTCCTCAAACTTCAACTCCTCAAACGTGACCTCCGCAAACTTCAACTTGTCCGCAGGCGGCGGCGGCGCACCCGCCGCCGCTGGCGCCGGCGGGGCGGCTCCGGCAAAGAGGGGAAAAAAACTGCCATCCCGGGAGTTGAAGTTGGTAGAATTGAAGTTGGATGAGTTGAAGTTTGCGGTGGTGGCGGCGCCTAAGGCGACGTGCCACCGCAAGTGCCTGTGGGCGTTGGCGCACGGGTGGCCGCTGTTGCACCGCGCGTGGGTGGCAGACTGCGTGCGTCTGCAGGTAAGATGAACCGCCCTGTACTAGTTAGCTACGACAACGATTCAAAACTCAAAACTTTTATCCTCTTCATTACAAAATTCTAGTAAGATACAATCATCCAAAACTTGAATCAAAAGTTTATTACAAAACTATTCATCAAGCACCAAAAATTGTTTAAAATGTGCTACCCGCACGCAACTGCGCTCAGCTTTATACTTCAACCTGAAGTATTTCTGAAGTAGTGGACTGGTGCAGGCACACTGCGGCGCCACGTGCCCGCCAGTACAAGTAGATCAGATGCATTATCAAGAGCCTGATCAGCCGCGGGTGGTACAGCTGTAGTTAGCGGGTAGCGTGTCCATAGCGGCCAAAACAAAAAAAAAGCTGTTGTGTGGCGGACTGCGTGCGTCTGCAGGTAAGCAGTGCGCTTGTGTGCGTGTTGTGCCTGTGTGTGTCAGTCAACTGCGCCGCTGAACCTTGTACTCGCTAAAGTGCAGCGCACCGTAGCGTGGGGTGGTGTCAACCCCATTGCGCCAAAGCACTAGCGCGAGACCCACACTAAATTAGGCAGTGATTTCCATATCATTAGTACAGCCAAGTACAGCAATCATGTGGTGAGTTAGCAGACCGCTCGTGGGTGGCGGACTGGGTGCGCCTGCAGGTAAGAAGTGCGCCTGTGCGCGTGTGAGCTACCCACACCAACTGCGCTCAACTTTATACTTCAATTGAAAGTACTTTTGAAGTAGTGTAGTGTACCGGTGCAGGTACACTGCACGGTCGTGTGCGCGCCGGTCCAGCTAATTCCAAATGTGTCGCCAAGAGCCTAAAATCAGCTGCGGGCGGTACAGCTGCCGGGAAAAAGGGCTTGAACATCGTTGAACTTGAAGTTGAAGTCAACTTTGCGGCGACGCGTATATGTACACATCAGTGCGCACTGAAGCTCGCAATGCAACTGAAGCGCCTGTGGCACTAGCTGCCCTTGCCCAATGTGCTTCCCCGCATCCATTCCACATCCTCACCTGCGCCTGCTGCCGCCACTGCACCGCCGCCCTCACCATCCCCATACTTCAACTTCAGGTGTTGCCCACATTATCTGAGGCAACTGTACTGAACACACTCATGCCTAGGTCAGCGGTGGCACCTCACTGCCTGCGCCTGCTGCCGCCGCTGCGCCGCCGCCCTTGCCGTCCCCATGCAGGCGCTGCAACAGCTGCACCCCTACCTAGTGCTCACTGTCCCGAAAGTGTGCTTGACTATTGAACTTGAACTTGAAGTTGAAGTTGAAGTAGCTCTCTCTGTGGCACCCACCACCTGCGCCTGCTGTCGCTGCTGTGCCCCTTCCCTCACCATCCCCATGCAGGCCCTGCAGCCGCTGCACCCCTACCTGGTGCCCGCGCCGCTGGCGCCGCCCCCCCAGCTGGCGTCCGCCTCGCCTGCCGCGGCGACCGCCATCGTGCCCAGCGCTCTGCAGAGGCTGCCCGCGCCACCTGCAGCAGCAGCAGCAGGAGCACTGACGGCAGCTGCCGGTAGCAGCAGCCGGGGTGGCAGCAGCGAGGGGGGGGGCAGCAACAGACAGGCAGCCGCAGCAGCAGCAGCGGCAGCAGCAGCAGTGGCAGCGGCAGCAGCAGGGGGCAGAGGGTGTCCAGGGCATGGCGGCGGCAGCTGCTCCGCAGCCGCAGGGACAAGCTGCTCAGCAGATGGTGGCGGCTGCTGCTCAGCGGCAGCAGCGGACGTTGGCTGCTCAGCAGAAGCGGCACCCCTGTGGGAGCGCGCGCCGGCGGTGCGCGTCCTGTCAGGCATGCGCATCGGCCTGGCGCACCACTCGAGAAGGTGGGTACTGCACTGTAAAAAAAAAATCGAAGTATATATTTAAGTACCATGTACTTCGAAGTAGTACATACTAGTAGCATGCGCATCGGCCTGGCGCACCACTCGAGGAGGTGGGTACAGCCACCTGCTGCGGCTTATTCTCTGAGGGATATTAGCATAGTGAAGTATGTACTTCTGAAGTACTTGAAAGTACGTCGAAGTACTTCAAGAAGTAGTACATAGCAGGTACTTCAGTTGTCGACTTCAGTGTATCGGCCTGGCGCACCACTCGAGAATGTGGGTACCATCCCTGTAATATCATTATTTTAAGTAGTTCTTCCATCAGTATGTACGTCTTGAAAGAATGTGTAGTACTTGGGAGTATGTGCTTCTATCAAACTCTGCTTGGGGCGCTGAAAGCCCTGTGCACATGGCTTACATGCGACTGGAAAGGCATGATACTTCGAAGTATATGCTTCAGTATACGTATACTTGAGCATATACTCTATAAAAGTACTTCGAAGTATATTACATAGACATGGTACTTCTGAAGTGTACACTGAACGCTTCTGGAGTACTTCCTTCAAAAGGGGAACACTTCAGCAGTGTAACGGAACCATGTCCCCGGTACAAGAGGTATATACAAATGCATTTCCATGATGATTGCCTATACACTGGTATATGTACATTTCGTAGCATAGTAGGTTGCAAGTACAAATACTACTGTGGTTATTGTTATAACGTACACCACTGGTAGTATAGTGCTGGGCTGGCATGCGTGGCTTGGGCCCTTGCACGCCCACAAGTGCAAATGCATAAAAGTATTGGTAGCAAAACACTACCAGTATTTGTTACGCCGTGACCTATCCCTAGTCATGGCACACATGTCATAGCGCGTGGCGGATGTCAGTTGCCCAGCATACACCAGCGCAGGCACACGCGCTTCCTCCCGCCAGCTTACTGCGCAGGATGCGATAACCAAGACATTGCCCCGACTGCTGCATCTCTTGCTGCTGCTGCTGCTGCTGCCCCTGCCATCGCTGCTCCTGCTGCCCCTGCCGCCACTGCTCCTGCTGCCCCTGCTGCTGCTGCTGCTGCTGCCACTGCTGCTATCGCTACTGCTCTTACTGCTGCCCCTCCCTTGCTGCCCCTCTCTTGCTGCCCCCACTCTCGCTGCTCCCACCTCGGCCGCTGCCACCGCCCGTGCTCCCCCCAGATCATGCAACGAGTGGGCGGCAATCCTCACAGCCATGGGCGCGACAGTCCAGGCTCTGGCACACCCCGACGCAGACGCAACAACCACAGAATGGTTCGCCGAGCACCGTTCCGCAGAACCTTCCATGGAACCGTCCCCCGCCGCCAGTTCCGCCAGGAAAGCTCCCCCAGGCTCGGCCATCAAGCAGCGGCTGGCGGCCTCTCTAACTCCCGCCCGGAGCAGGGCCGCCGCCGCGGAACCGTCCAGTGCAGAACATTCTTTCCAGGAACTTTCCTGCATCCGAGGACTGCGCGGCGTGCAGCTCCTGCTCACGGAGCACCCCCTGCTGTGGCGCGAGGCCGCGGCCGCGGCTGCCGCCCGGAAGTTGAGGTTGGCGGCCGCGGCAGACTTGAAGTTGCCACCGCCAACCTACCTCAGCCAGGGCGCGCCCCCCACGCCAACGCCCCCTGCTGCCGCTGCCGCCGCCACAGCAGCAGCTGTGCCGCCGCTGCTGGCGGCGGCTGTGAGGTCGGCGAAGGGCGGTGGCGCGGCAGTGGCGGCGCTGGACTGGGTGATGTGCTGCCTGTCGGCGCGGAGGCGCATTGCGCTGAAGGCGGCGCCGCGGTTCGTGCGCCCGTTCGAGGGGGAGCTGGGGGGCATGGCAGGGTGAGCACATCACCGCAGCTGCTACTGCTGCTGCTGGTGGTGCTGCGGCGGCGGCGGCTGCTGCTGTCAGCTTGTCCTTCACGTTTTTTGTTGTGTGGTCCTTTTTTCGTAGTAGGCATAAATGGCAAATGCTAGCCACCAGGTTTTGAGAAGGCAGCGCCGCGGCTTGTGCGCCCGTTGGAGGGGGAGCTGGGGGGCGTGGCAGGGTGAGGGCATCACTGCTGCTGCTGGTATCACGCCACGGCGTGGGCAGCGCGGTTTGCGGTGCAGACTTGCAGCCAGCACACCACTCGCCCCCACACGCCACAAGTTCCCCAACCTCACACGCACTGGTCTTTCTGACACGTGCCACTGGTGCAGCCATGGGGGTGCCGGCGGGCACGTTACGGTGTGGGCAGTGTGCTCGGCAGTGCAGACTTGCTGCCCAGCCTCAAAAAATCATTTTTAACACTGCCTCACTGGCGCTGCATGTTTTTGACACGTGCCTGCTGCAGCCATGGGGGTGCCGCCGGCCAGGCTGCGGTGTGGGCAGCGCGCTTTGAGGGAGAGCGCTACGCCATCGGCGACGCTGTGTACCTGGCTCCAGAGGGAGGGGATGGCATGGATCAGCCGATCATGGGGGTGAGTGCCTTCTTATGCACCGTGTTATAATGTACTCCATGCTTCAGTAGTACATGTACTTCGAAGGGATATACTACGTAGTACTACTACCAGTAGTATGTACTTCCATAAGTATTACCACTTCTGAAGTATACAGAAGTGCCTTACCTCGTTGGTACTTCAACCATATCGATATAACTTTAGAAGTACAATTCTTCATTTCGTTTGCTGGTGGTCCATCCACCCGCCGCCTGACTAACACAATGGCGCGGAGTCTGTAAGCATGGAGGTGAGTTTTTTTTCAAGTGGTATTTCATGTCGTCAGTTGACCGGAAACTGAGCACAGACGTGTGCTCCGCTGTGAGGGTTTCCAGCTCGGTTACTGGTCGCGTGGTCCCGAACAGTTGTGTCTTGCTCTCTTCTTTGAGCTCGACACACCACGCGAGCACCCAGTTGCCTCGTACCGTAACTGACGGATTATAACGCCCCCCCGCGTTGTCAGCGGCGGGGTTTCCTGTTGCTAGCACGGGGGTGTTATGCAATGCACCCGCGTTGTACAGAGTACCCAAAATTGTATAGAATACCCCCCCGCGTTGTCGTCATTAAGGTGCCGCCAGCCTCGCGGGGGGGGGTTACAGGGCCATATGACGCTACATAACGCCCCCGCTCGTTAACAAGACCCCCACGTTATGCTCCATCAGTTACGGTATGGGCCTGTAGGTTTCTGTCACTTATACTCTGTACATGGTTTCATGTGGCTTCCGTGCATGCGCGCTACTACCCAACAACGCGCAGGTGATCCAGGAGTTCCAGTGCGTGCACGCCGCCACCCACCAGCCCGACCGCGTGCTGGTGCGCCTGCTGATGCGCGCCAGTGCTCAGCAGAGCTCTGCTCAGCAGCACTCTGCTCAGCAGCTGCAACAGCAGCACGAGGGTGTGGTGCTCAGCAGGTGTCTGCGTGCCAGCGGTGCCAGCACGCCTCTGGACTTCAGCACCTCCAGGTGCGTTCTGTGCGGGCACACGGCAGGCATGGCGCAGTCAGTACAACCACATGAGAACCAGTATTATGGCATGCATGTAGGTAGTGATGGGTCAGGGACTATAACGTGTTTTGTACCGTATACTTCTGAAGTATACTTGAAGTACGAAATAAGTAACATGCGCCATGTGCGCTCCGTGCGGGCATGTGGCAGGCATGGCAAAGTCAAGTCCAACCACATGAGAACCAGTATTATGGCATAAGGGAACTGCTTTTTTTGGCTTTTGCTGGCCCAGCCCGCGTGCGCCTGCAGCAGCTCCCCCCCCCCCCTGAATTTCAGCCCGTCCAGGTGCGTCCTGTGTGTGCAGTCGAGTGGGGCGCACGGCAGGCACGACGCAGTCAAGTGCAGCCACATGAGAACCAGTACTTGGTGGCATAGGTAGTGATGGGTGTTGATTAGAACGTATTTTGTGTATGTCATACTGCGAAGTACTACTAGTAGTGTATGAAAACTCATCTAGGAGCGATATACTCTAGGTCTCCTCACCGGTAGGGGCCGTCACCCTGGGCGGACCCGTGCAAAGGGGTGAACAAAGCAAAGATAGCGCCTAATAAGAAGCAGCTGATCTCGCACCTTTCGAAGCGCGGATTCCATCATAGAGATGTGGTGCGTTCAAGTGGGGGCTGCAGCGCAAGTGGTACGGATTGGAATTCACATGTAGGGTTGCCGAAATCGTAATTTCGGGGCATTATGGTCAACGCTAATTCCATCGTACCCGCTGCAGATGCCTACAGCAGCCTACAACGCCTTGGCCTTTGTGATGGCCCTACTGTGTTGAGCACAACAAAACATTATTGAAGAGCTACAGGTGTTATTTATAAGGGTACGGTAAAATTACGCTACAAATTATGCAGTAATTTTGAAAAATATTACGATTCCGGCAACCCTCTAGAGTCATATGCGTGCAAGCTGCGTGGCTTACGAGCCGCTGGAGAGGAATGCAGACGACACTTACATGGTCAACCAGTGCTGGGCCAGAGCATACAACATTGGTGCCGCAGTAAGGGCACAGCCGGACAACGAGGATGGTGTCCAAATGGCATGGAATGCCTACGATACGCTGGCTTTGATGTGCCTGGTATGTGTGCACAAAATGCTGTGCGAGCCAGCAGCGGCCTAGCTAGCAGCGGCCCAGCTGGTGGCTCGCACTGCCTTTTGTGCACGCACAGCAGGCACATCAAAACAGCGTACATAACATTCCATTTACGCAGCATCACCATCGTTCGACTCTGCTAGTTCTTCGGAGCCAACCTTGTATGCCTTGCTCAAGCAGTGGTTCACCATGTACGTGCCGCCTGCCTCCATCGACAGGCACGGCGGCTGGTACAGGACCCCATGCGCCTTGCTGCTGCGTGCATGCGGTGGTGCTGCTTGTGTTAGGGTTAGGTATTCGGCGTGGTGTGGCAGCAGCATAGAGCCGGGGCTGCAGCAGCGTCCAGCTGCAGCAAGAAGTGGTGGCACCGGCAGCAGCAAAGCTGTGCTGTCGCCACCGCAGCCCAAAGGGACGAAGAGTAGGTGAGGTGTGGTCCCAGCACAGGCCCACCGTGTGTGTGTCCGGAACGCAGCAGGCCTCCTGTGTGTGCATGCAGTGGTCGGAGCGGCACTCCGGCCGCTTCTGCCGCCAACGCTATCACACCGCATGTTGCCGTTCGCCTGGCGTCGCTGCTGTTCTCTTGTCTTGTTCGTATCCCTCCACCCAACACCGGTGGCCATGGCAAATGCGCGTCAGTGTATGTATGTATACGGACACCAGTAGTACATTGCGGGTGGTTCAGTACCCCGTGTGCCCTGCTGCTGCGCTGCTGCTGAGGAACCGTCCCCGCACTTCAACAGTGGGGATTCCCTGTGAAGCTACAGAGATACTAGAAGTAGCATGGCGCGCCAACGCGCAGCACAACTTCTTCATGTATAACATCCCACCAGTAGAGTTTCAGGCGTGGAAACGCAAGTGCAGGCCCAGCACATGCCGCCCAAAGAGTCCCAGCATATCGGTTGTAGCAAACGTACATTTCTTGAAGTATTTGAAGATGATAGTGTATGGGACACACTTGGAACTATAGGTACTACAGCATATACCATATACAGCTTGTCGACAACAACAGACAACAAAAGTTGCTACTACCTTGCTGTTGACAGAGCAAAGCGAGTATGTGTACATTTAATATGTGATTAGTGATGGGTCACGGCGCATAACATATTTTATGCGTTATACTGTAGTACAAAATACGGCGCATCTCTACGCCCAAAAACGCGATATGCGGCGTATTTGCCATGTGAACATGTCCATCTGTATACGTTATACGGCGTATGTACATACGTTATACGGCGTATGATGCGAAAATTATACAATGTGACCCATCACTACGTACATTTTTTTTTGCAGGGCTGCTCGAGAGTGTCGAGGCGGTACGAGTACGCGTAAAAATCAGGCCTGCGGTTGGGTGGGTGGATATGCGGCGCGGCCACAGCTGGCAGTTACGACACTGCTGTCCTGTGCCATGACCTCAACGAAAAATGTACATTCGTTTGCGGCTTGGCTTGCTACTACTGGTATGTCAGCGACGGAGCCACATAATATGTTATATACTACCGGTACTACCACTAGTAGTACATAATACATAATATGGTATGCCACACAGGCAGGCAGGGCTGCTGAGAGTGTCGGGGCGCTAGGAATGCCTGATTAGACCAGACCCTACACGTGTAGGTGGGTGGGTGAAAACGCGGCCACTGCTAGCAATAGCACCACTACCATCCATATCCGTGACCTCAACATCTGTTTGCGGCGTTGCTTGCCCATACTGTGGTGTCAATGACGGATTTTTATTTTACTTTTTATCAAGAAGTATATATACAGCATTATGGGGGCACTGCACTGCACCGGCTGCATCAACAGCTGCGCCTGCCCCCAGTGTACTGAGTATATATACCAACAGTTTACTGTAAATATACGCGCAAGTACTTCAGGAGTACATACTCCGTACAGTATAACGTGGTACAAGTATGCACTGCCAGTTACGGCAGTTACGGGGAGCCTCCCATCATTCCGCCGCTGCTGTGTACAGATTTGTGTATACATGCATGACGTCATGTGAATACGTTTACCGTAGGCTCTATGTATACTTCAGCTGAACCATTACACGTATCAAAATACAAATATTTTTTATGTTATTTAATTTTTTTACACATTTTCATTTATATTTTTGCATTTTATATATTTTTTCGAGAAGTATGTATGTATGCACTGCCAGTTACGGCAGTCACGCACCTGTTTGGGGAGCTTCAGCTGAGGGAGTACAGGTATAAAAATGGTAATACCGTATGTGTGAAGTATGCGGTGCCAGTTACGGCAGTTACGCACCTGTTCGGGGAGCCTCCCATCATTCCGCCACTGCCGTGTCCACAATGTACTTCGTGCATACATGCATGGAGTCATGTGAATATGTTTACCGTATACTACTGTAGTATTACTGTAGTAGTACGGTTGTAGTTCAGTTGAAGAATTACACATATAAAATGGGAAATACTTCGAAGCATACTGTATATGCGAAGTATGCAGTGCCAGTTACAACAGTTATGCACCTGTTCGGGGAGCTTCCCGCCGTCGTCCGTCACTTATGCACCTGAGTCTAAAAGTACGTACACATGCCTCATGGCATGTAATTAATATATAAATACTACGTAGTAGTATATAAATAAGGTTACCAAACGCTTCAGCTGAAGAAGTACATTTCTTAAAGTGGTACTACGTAGTACTTCAGAAGTATACCGTTTGGGTGAAGTATGCAGTGCCGGGCACAGCAGTTACGCACCTGTCCGGGAAGCTACTACTGTAGTTTGTCAACGACGGAAGCAGGTCCGCCATCAAAATCACCATGGTACAAGTATGCACTGCAACAACGATCACAGTAACGACAGTTACGCACCTGTTTGGGGAGCTAAAAATGGTACCATGGTATACCATATGTGTGAAGTATGCAGTGCCAGTTACGGTACTAAGTTTACCGAACACTTCAGCTGAAGAAGTACATGTATAAAAATGGCATATACTTCATAAATATGTGTGCAGTGCCAGTTACGGCAGTTACACACCTGTTCCGGGAGCTTCCCGCCGCCGTCCGTCACGTCCGCATCTGCACGCCCCTCCCTGCTCAGGAAGCGCCAAGGCGCACAGCACAGGCGCGGCAGAAACCGCAGTACAGCTGTGACTAGTGATGCATATAGGAGCGACAAGCTCTAGACTAGGTCTTCCCGCCGGTAAGGGCCGTCACCCTGGGCCGACCCGTGCAAAAGGGCGAACAAATATGATTGCTACGTAGTACTTGAAAGTGGTACGGTGGTAATTGCTAACCATACCAACTTGTATTACCAAGGTATACTTCTCGAAGCACCACGCGACACAGCGGCAACACACAGTTGTGACTGGTGATGGTTCATGGCATATAATGTATATTTGGAACGATACACACAAGTGGATAGATCACCACACAGGCTTCAGCCTGGCATTTTGCCCCAGCCACGGGAGTACCTGGGCCCAGTCACCTTGGTGTCTTTCACAATATTTAGGGCAAATATCTCAGGAACAATCACACAGCTGTGACGCCTCACGCCTGCCATCACCAGTGGACACAGCTGTGAAAAACCACGCGGTAGTATTTGCTAAACGTTGTACCGTACATAATAGGGCACATTTCCATGCTCAAAAACACCATTTGCGGCACATGGGCCGTATATATACTTCTTGAAGTATGTCTACATACGCCACCGCGCACTGCACAGGCGCAACAGAAACATCACACAGTTGTGACTAGTGGTGGGTCAGGGCATATGTTATACCGGCATGTGAAGGTATTAAATAAGCATGCTAAACGTTGTACCGTACACAATAGGGCACATTCCCACGCTCAAAAACACCATTTGCGGCACATCGGCCGTACAAATATGTCTACATAAATACGTGGAACGCCATGTTTGCAAATTTTGTAGGGCACATAGTGGAAGTGTTATACAATTCGAAGTACGATGTAACACATCGCTACATGTAGTTGTGACGCACCACACCAGCCGGGCACCAGTGCTGCTGAGCATGCTCAACGCGGCACACGCGCAGCAGCAGCCACTGCTGAGGGGATACGTGACCACACCGATCGCCATATTTTTTTTGCACCAGTGGACCGGCAAAAGCCCAGGTCAATGCAAGCCAGCCTGCTGTGCATAAAATAATGGCCATGCGCGGCCCTGTACTATATCTAGTGATGGGTCACAGCGTATAATTTTCGCGTCATACGCCGTATAACGTACGTTTACAACACGCCGTATGCCGTATACAGATGACCGTATTTATACGGCAAATACGCCGTATATCGTGTTTTTGGGCGCAGAAATACGCCGTAATTTGTATAACGTATAAAATACGTTATACGCCATGACCCATCACTAGTTATATTATATATAGACATGCTCACAGCTTGCGGGCGCAACACCCCCATAATGTACTTTTGAGATGCCGCACACAATAGGGCAAATTCCCACGCTTAGAAACACGATATAAGCACACGGACTATATCATGTGAAAACCGTCTCTGAACGCATATAAACGCCCCTCTCTGACCAGCGTAAACACTGAAGCGCGCGCGCCACACCACACGGTGCATGGGAACAGAAACCGCCATACAGTCGTTATTAGTGGCGCGTCAGGGCCTGGAAGTACTGTAGTATTTGCTAAACGTTGCACTTGAAAAAAAAACTATGGCACATTCACATATGAAAACTCATCCAGGAGCGATAAACTCTAGGTCTCCCCACCGGTAGGGGCCGTCACCCTGGGCGGACCCGTGCAAGGGGGTGAACAAGGCGAAGACTTGCGCTGACCCAGGGCATTCATGTATATACTTGTAAGTGTGCCGCATGAATACGTTGCATAAATACGTTGGACGCCGCATCTGCAAACCTTGATATGGCGTACTTCGAGTAGTGTAATGGAAGCGTTGTACCACTTGAAGTGCGCGACTTGCATGTCCGCTGGCAAATAGGTAGTGATGGGTCACAGCGTGTAAACGTCTCATTATACGCCGTATAACATATGTAAATACCGCGTATAACGTACTCATGTAAACATATTTATACGGCATATACGCCGTATATCTCGTTTTTGGTATAAAATACGTTGTACGCCATGACTGTACTTGTGTGAGCGTATTTGTATGGCATAAACACCGTACATCGCGTTCTTGGGCGTATAAATACGCCGTGTTTCGTATAACGTACTTCAGAAGTATAAAATACGCTATACGCCGTGACCATACTTGTGTAAGCGTATTTGTATGGCATAAACGCCGTGCATCGGTTCTTGGGCGTACAAACCCGCCGTCTTTCGTACAACGCACAAATTACGTTATACGCCGTGACTCATCGCTGCACTTGTCACGAGTGATGCGCTCTACAGAGGTACTTGAGCAGAATTCGCTAAACACTGTACCAAATAGTGCACATTTCCATGCTTAAAAGGGGGAAATGCGGCGTCTAGGCCGTATACATACGTCCACATAAATGTGTTGACATCCGTATTTGCAAACCTTTGTACGGCGTGTGCTGGAGTTTAATAAAGTTTAATGGCACTTGAAGTACGCTGGGACCCATCACTACAGTAGTTGTGGCTGCTGCTGAGCACAGTGCTGCTGCTGCACTGCTGCTCAGCACACCGCTGCCGCGCTGCTGCTCAGCACCGCTGCCGCTGCCGCCGCACTGCTGCTGAGCACGCCACAGCACACCAGCAGTATAGTGCATAGTTACTTTTAAGAGTTTCGTGTGCAGATGATTTGACTCACTTGAGTAGGTACTGAAGCACATCCACCGCTGCCGCCATCCCTCTCACAATGCCCGCGCTGCACAGCCTGTCCCACGAAATACACACACACACACACGCATAATTCAACAGGGTACAAAATACAGCAGGACGCATGCGCAACCAGCTTGCATGCATCCTCTATCGCTTGGCACACCGTGGGCGCTTGCCTGCCCACACCTGGTGCGCGTGTGACCAGAAATGATCAGACATGCTGCTGCTTGCAAACACACTGGTAAACATGTATAGATATCTACATATTCAAGTATGTATGTGTATAGTATAGTACAGTGACTGTATACATGCACAGGAGATGCACTGCAAGCGCAGCGCAGCACACCCTGTGAAGGGGCGTCCGCCCATCAATGCACATGTCTACTTGGAGTAAACATATCTGCACGTAGTCGATACTGTAAGTGTGACACTACAGTACAACGTAATGTGCGTGTATGGAAGTGAGCTTCAAGTGCAGCACAGCGCAGCACACACCTGTGACACGGCGTCTCTCCATCAATGCACATGAAAACTTGGAGTAAATACATGTGCATGTATACTGTATACATATGTAATACTGCAAGTGCAGCACACACCTGTGAAGCGGCGTCTGTCCATCAATTTGGTCCTTGAAGTTTGGGTCCGCCGCGCACGTGCCCACCAGCCACTTAATCACCTCCACGTGGCACCCGTCACATGCAAAGAATAGGGGCGTGCGCCCGTCCTGCAGCAGTTACAAGCAGCGGTTACAAGCGGTTACAGACAGTTACATATCAGTTACATGAGCCACTTGATCACCTCCACGTGGCAGCCGTCACACGCAAAGAACAGGGGCGTGCGCCCATCCTGCAGCGGTTACGAGTAGCAGTTACAAGCGGATACATGGCAATTTCATGCCAGGGCTGCTCACCAGCAGCACATCGCTGTGCAGTGTGGTGCAGCGCCTGAAAAGCCACACGAGCAAGTGGTATTTGGGTTGGGAGGTAGCTTGCTGCCCACATCGTCTTTGTGTTGCCACCTATAGTGAAGGCTAGGGTAACTACTTCTGAAGTTCTTTGATGCTTCAAAAGTAACCTACCACTCCCCCCCCCCCCCCCTCCCCCCACCCCCAATGGTCCAATAAGACTCACTTACCCAGATGACAGCTTAGGGAGTAGCCATCTGTATGTGTTGTTTCTCTGCACTTGTGTGTGCATTATTACGGTGTACAATATGTAGAGGTACATGTATGTATAGTATATATTTCATGTGTGTGCAACGGTCCAGGTACACTGGCCCAAACGGGGTCTCTTACAGACATACTCACAGGTATGAACTGAGAGCAAGCAGAAGTACGTACACCAAGCACGCTCTTCCTTGTGACGCACAAAGCACTCGCAATTTAGTGCGCTTTGATTCAGCGCGGCATGCGGGTTAGTGCGGGGTCCAGAGACCTGTCACAGACCACATGATCCTGTACAAAATTACACAATGTGCTATTTCATTCAATAAATTAATTTGATTGAATAAATTAATTCAATGCGGGTCTTGCTTCAGTGCGTGGTGATAGGGGGGTGATACTACCCGGCCAAATCACGAGTGCACTGTATGCCCGTGCGCAGGGTACGCCACAACTGGCATGGTGCAGGCTACATTGCACACCCTGGACGACGGCCCGTCGCGCCGGCGTCGCGCGCACGACGGAGCAACAGGCCAACTTGCACGACGACATCGCGCCGGCGACGAAATGCACACCTTGGTGCATGTGACGGTGTCATGCAAACGATGGAATGCCCACGCACACCCCACAACGGTGTCGTGCAGACGACGGAGTCAAAGCACGACACCGTCGCAGTCTGTCTGTCGACGGTTCCACGACGGAATCGTGCAGAATCGAGAATCCAGCCAAAGCAGCATAAACTATGCAGCCCGGCAGTTAGCGGTGGCCTGGCAGTACCAGAAGCCCGCCAGCTGACCCGCACCAGCGCCCTCATTGATCACACGCACGGCCCACCCTGTGATACACATGTGTGAGCTGTTCAGCTTGGCCCATACCGCACGACGCCTTGCGGGGCCACGAACGAGAGCCCACAGCATCCCTCGCGTGCTCAGGCGGCTCGTCCACAGAAGGCTTGGCTACCATGGCTGACGCGCCCGTGGTAGCAGCATCCTGGTTGGCAGTAGCTGGTGTGCCCGTGCCAGCAGACCCCGCCGGGCTGAAGCCGCCGCCCTACTCCTCCTTTGAAGGAGGGCCCCGGGGCCAAAGGGCTGTAAGGGTTGTAGCACTACTGTGGTACCGAGCGCGGCTATTGGCACTCGTGGCGGCACCTCCAGCACTGCCACAACCGTCGCCATCGTGGGCCGAGCTGCTGCCCACGTCGTCCATGGCCGTCGTGGAGGCATCATGCTGCCGGCCTTGCAAGCTCAGCAGCGGGCGACGGACCGTCGACGGATCGTCGACGGGACACTGCATCCCGTCGGCCCTCTGCCGCGACGGCGTCGTGGCAACGACGGAATGACCAGGCCCAGTGCACGACGGCGTCACGTATACTACGGAGCGACAGGCGGTCAGGCACGACGCCGTCGATGCGACGGAATCTGGCCAACCGTCGCGACGGAATTCCGTCGACGGCGTCGTAGAACCGTTCCGTCGTCCAGGGTGTGCTACATTGTTTGAGTTTATGCAACTACAAGAACTTGAAGTTTGCCGCAGTCAGCCGTTGGCGAGCAGTCTGGTACGAAGTGACCCTGAGCCTACTGCGGCTTGGCATTTTGGTGAGGGGGGGGGGGGGGGCTTAACCAACCTGACCCATCTCATAAAGCACTGAGTCGCCGGAGTTCATGTTTTACGTTGTGTAATGCCTGCCTCACACATCACATTCATCTCAGCCAATAGGCCTGTCGTACTTCCACCTACCAACTTCAAGTATTTAGAGACCGGGGAGCAGTACAACGGCTTGTGCTGCCCATGATGAAGCAGGTGAAGTGAACAGCTGACGGCAGCGCAGTCCGCCCAGGAGTTCACACTACCAACGCTTGGTGGCTGTCATTGGCTTCTACATGCTGCTAGCACCATTGCCTGTGCTGAGTGCTGCTAGCATTGCCTGTGCTGCATGCACTGCCACCGTCATGAACCACTCCGCCTGCAGAAGCATGCTGCGACGAGGTAGTTGCACATGCTATGCTTCACGTCACGTCCACTCAGCCGTACCCTTTGACCAGTTGCGGATAACAATGGAGTTGGTGGCGAGCTGTAAACACCCCTTAAACGCCGCGCAGCATTGCAAAAACAGGTCCAACGTGGGCTCTAATACCAGGGTATGCCTGTGTGCTGGCGTGGCCTTTATCACATACGGATACAGGAAAACAACGGGTAATTGTACTTTATACACGTTATACATGGTTACATGTGGCAGTCAAATATATGGATTGGCACAACACTACTTATAAATGCCGTGGGAGCTGGGGACACAGGGTCACTGGCCACTGCGGGGGCCTGCTGCAAGTGCGACCGAGTGCTGCTGCAAAGTGCTGGGGCCAATGCTGAAAGACCACTGCCTTGTGCACCCGCGGCAGCGGCAGCCAATCGCAGCATGCAAACCCGCAGAAACAGTCACGGACCCCCGCAGGGCAGGTGTGCACGCGCGCTCGGAACCCCAGCACCCCCGTGCGGTTTCTGCCGCCCCTGAGCATGGGGGGAGAATTGCACCTGCCGACTGCAGGCAGGGCTCAGCCTAGCCAGCCGCAGTCGTCGGCAGCACGACATCCCGCACCAGCTCCAACCCAGCCAAACAGAGGGGCACCCCGGCGGCAACCCCAGCAACTGGACAATTACCAACAGTATGGTGTGAGTCACCTGGTTTTTAGCCATGGGGTCCGCGCCAGCCTCCTCCACCAAGAACTGCGCCACGTCCAGCCTCCCCCCCCTGCAAGCCCAGTGCAGCGGGGTGCTGCCCTTGAAGCTGTCTGGCTTGTCGGCGTCGCAGTTGTCTCTCTGCACCAGCCGCTTCACTTCCTCCAGCCGCCCCCCGTACGCAGCCGCGATGAGATCCCGCAGTTTTTTGTCCATGCTGCGCGAGGGGGGGGCAGCACCGCTGTCGCCGCCGGTGATCCCTGCTCCGCTGCGACGGCGGCTGAGAGGATGGCGCCTGGCGACGGCACAGGGTGGCGGGCAGGGCAGGGGTCGGCGTGTGGCAGGCCCCCCCAAAAGCGAGCGGCAACACTCGCACACAGTTTGGTCGAAGTGGTGGCTCTATGCCTTCAGGGGGGTTGCCTGGCGGCGGGGTGCAACGCCGGGCAGTGAAAGCGGGGAGGCAGCTTACCTGCTCAGATGCGGTTGTGTTGGCGCTGCCGAGGCGTGAGGATGGCCACTGGTACTCACTGGTGGTGTGAGTGCCGCAGCTGCGATGATGATCTCAACAAAAAAAAGTTCCCAGTTGATACTGTGTTCATGGTAGCGGCAATCATGTCACACATACTCTGTTCAAGGCATCACTTCGCGGTCCACTTGTCTTAGGTATGAGTATTGCTACTCATGTGCAAGAATTCGAACTGTCACATGCGCACACAGCAAAACAGCGGCAGGCGGCGACGACAGCAGCAGGTGCAGCAGCAGCAGCAACGGCAGCGGTGCGGGGGTGCATACTTTCCCCACCGGCGAGCTTCTCTTTTTCAAAGGCACGCAGTTGCACGCAAGGAGCTCGCTTCGCTGCAGCAGGCACAGCAACAAACAGGCAGGCACAGTCTTCGGTGCCCGTGAAACGGAGGGTAGACGGTGAGCTGCGGCACCCTGCAACTTCTGCTGCCTGTCCTTAGCACCCAGTGTCAGCAGGTATTGTCGCCGTCAGCCATGTTGCTGCAGCTACCCACTGCCGCACAGCTCGCAAATTCTGCCAGCGCTACCTGTCCCGTGTCCTGCGTGCCTTCATGATGTCACCGCCCGAAGGGCAACTCTGTCAACTCGCTTGCCGCCCTGCCTGCGCTCCCCTTGCCAGGCGCCAAGGCGTGCGGAGGCACCTGAAAACCACAGCTGCGGAGCGCACGCCAGGAGCAGCAGCACCGGCGTGGGAGCCCCCGTGCCTCAGCACTTGACAGCACACCCGGCGGCAGCTGTGCTCAGCAGCAGCAGCAGCGGCGATGTGGCCCGATGTGTCCGTCCCAGGCTTCCGCAGCAGCGCGACGTCCGCTGCGGGCGGCGGCGGCGGCAGCGGCGGCGGCTTTAACTCCGACGACATGTGCGGCCTGTGCCCCTCGCTCACCTACCAGCAGCGCGTGATCGGCTTCGCCGTGTGCATGGTCACTGGGTACGTGGAGGGTGCTCAGCGCAACTACAAGTACTTGAAGTATGTGCAGTAAATGACGTGGTGTGTGCGTAAGACTGAGCACTGGCCCATTGGTACGTGAGCAGGGGTGTGCCGCACTGTGCGTGGCAGTCCCTTTTTCACCAGCACAACAAACGCTGTCACAGATCCCTGCTCATCCATGGCAGAGGGGGGGATTTACTGCTGTTCGCTTTAGGTGTTGTGCCCACTCGTCCGCCACGGCCGCACAGCGCTGCCAGTAGGCCTTGCAGCAAGTTGCATAAACTTCAACATTGTAGCAGCGGACTATGCCAGTTGTGGCGTAACCTGCGCACGGGCATACAGTGCACTCGCGGTTTAGTGCGGGTAGTGTCACCCTGTTCACACCCCGCACTCAGGCAAGACCCGCACTGTATCACATGGGCATTACGTATTGTTTACATAGAACCATGTGGTCTGTGCCAGGTCTCTGGTACCCCGCGCTAACCGCATAACGCACTCAGTTAAAGCGAACTAAATCGCAAGTGCACTGTACTACAAACACCTCGAAGTACTTCGAGGTATACTGTACCATACGTAATCATTTCATATATGTATACATTTATATATACCGTATATACGGTTATACTTCTGTGGGAGCGAGCCATATGCCCCGTATACAGAACGTGTGCATGTACAGCGTACGTGGCTAAATGTTTTGGAAAAAATAGTTTTGCGCAACCCTAGGTACGTGCTGGCCTTCATCGGCACACTCATGCTCAGTGTCTGGTGCTCTTGCATGTTGGCTGGCCCAGCGCACTGTAGCAAGTCATCACACACGTTTGACAGGGAAAAAACGCCCTTCTTCTACCATTTTCGCGCGACCCCAGGTACATGCTAGCCTTCATCATGTCACATTTATAAACGACACGACAAAGACGCCCTTTTTAAATGTTCTCGCGCAACCCCAGGTACGTGCTGGCCTTCATCATGTCACATTTATAAAGTGACAAGAAAAAAATACCTTTTTTTGTAACGTTTTCGTGCAACCCCCAGGTACGTGCTGGCCTTCATCGGAACCCTCATGCTCATCAGCGGCAGCATCGGCCTCTTCGCGGCCCTCTACGTCATCGGAAACCTCGTGTCTCTCGCGGGCACGGGCTTTCTCATCGGCCCCAAAAGCCACTGCAAGAAAATGTTCCACCCCACCCGGCGCATTGCCGCGGCGGTGTACCTGCTGCTGCTGGCGGCGACATTTGTGGCGGCAGTCGCGGGGGCGTTCGTGGTGATCGTGCTGGTGCTTCTGATTTTCCAGCTGATTGCCGCTGTCTGGTGAGTGCCGCGCTCCTGGCTGCAGCAGCTGTGCTCAGCATCTGTGCTCAGCAGTAGACCTGGCTGTGCTCAGCAGCAGAAGCAGGTACCTGGCTGTTCTCAGCAGAATAGTGTGTCTCCTGGCTGTGCTCAGCAGAGGAGTGTGTCACCTGGCATGTGCTCAGCAGTAGAATGGTACCTGGTTCTGCTCAGCAAAAAAAGTAACAGTGCTTGCTCAGAAGGCGCTGTCGCTTGGGCAGTGCAGCTGCACACAGCACGGTCCATATGAAGCAATGCCAGCTACAGTGCTGGCATACTACCTAGTACACACATGTGTGTATACTTTTATATACTTCTAGTGTACTTGAAGTATGCCTCAGTAGTATGTGCACACATATCATGGCGTATGAACAGTGTCCAACAGTACACATCGAGAAGTATACCAGCACATGTACCGGTATGCACTTCTAGAGCTCTAGAAACTGTGTCTTCTACTTCAGTAATACCACGTAGTACTACGTAGTACTTGGAGTATGATAATACCTGTGCGCGCCTCCCGGGGGATGAACCGCAAAGTTTCTTGCATGCACATGTGTTTGTGTTTGCCAAAAAGAATTGAAAAATTGATTGTACAGGGTACTTGCAGGCATGCAGGAAAACTGGGTTGATGTTGTCTAGCAAGGCATGGCGTCTGCAGCCGGCCAATGCACAGTTTTGCCGTTTCGTCGCAGTTTGTCCCCCACAATGCCAACCGCGCACTGCCTGTCGTCGGCGCATGCACGTGCTGGTGCTGCCAGCAGCTGCTGGTGTGCATCTCAGCCAACGTTGTCAGTATTCGGCTGCCAGAACACGAAGCACTGGGTCTGCAAGCACCTGCTGACGCACACTGGAGTCCCTACCTCACACTGGTACCAGCCCTTTACCCCTTTGCGGAAGGCTCTTGTCACTGCAGCTGGCTCAAACACTTCGACTTCAACTGTGTGTCACTGTGGCTGACCAACACTCTGTGCCCCAACTGCTTGCGCCGCTGCCGCTGCTGCTGGCTGCTGCTGTCGCCGATGCTGCGCCTGCTGCCGCCGCTGCCGCTGCTGCTGCCGCCACTGCCGCTGCCGCCGCTGCCACTGCTTCCACTGCTGCACCTGCTGCCCTGCTGCTGCTGCCGGTGCCGCCGCCGGTGCTGCTGCTGCTGCCACCGGCGCCGCCGCCGGTGCTGCTGCTGCGGCACCGCCGCCGGCACCATCACTGCTGCCGCCGCCGCCACTACTGCTGCTGCTCCTGCTGCTGCTGCCGCCACTGCCGCTGCTGCTGCTGCCACTGCTTCCGCTGCTGCACCTTGGTTGTCGTGCTTACGCAGGTACACGGCAAGTTACATACCCTATGGGCGCTCCATGATCATCAACACCTTCTGCGGGCCGTGCAAAGACAGCTTCAAAGACTGCGTCGGCACCGACGAGGTATAGCAGCGCCGGTCGTGCTCAGCAGCAGTGCTCAGCAGCAGCAGTGCTAAGCAGCAGTGGTCAGCAGCAGTGCTCAGCAAAAGCGCAGCGCTACGCGCAGCAGCAGTGGGTGCAGCGCCGTTCAAGGTGCATGCTGTTGGCGCCTGCAGGCACCGGTGCTCAGCAGCAGCAGCAGTGCTCAGCAGCAGCAACAGTGCTCAGCAGCGGCAGCAGCGCTCGGCAGCAGCAGCAACGCTCAGCGGCAGCAGTGCTAAACAGCAGCAGCAGCAGTGCCCAGCAGCAGCGGCAGCAGTGCTCAGCAGCAGCGGCAGCAGCGCTCAGCAGCAGCGGCAGCAGCGCTCAGCAGCAGCGGCAGCAGCGCTCAGCAGCAGCGGCAGTGCTCAGCACGTTGTGGTGTACTAACCGCAGTGCTCAGAAGACAGTGTGCCTTTTGTGTGCTCAGCAGCACTTGCCCACTGGCGCTGCACCCAATGGTGGGCACCTTCCCTGAAAATCACAGCCTCCCCCCCCGCCCCTGTCCATGAACAAAAGTTGGCGCTTCTTGAAGTACAAAGGGTACTTCTTGAAGTACCAAATGGTACTTGTTGAAGTACACACGTTTTGTGATTTACTTGGGGCGGGTGGGTGCAAGCTGCCTTGTACTGTGCTGTGCCGCTGCTGCGGCGCTATTTGTGCAAACTGCGTCACATCAGAGTGCGGAGCATAATAATCTTGCCAGTGAGCAACAGGTAGAGGGCAGCACATGCATGCTTGGCCGTTATCCAAGTACGGGGTTGTAATCCTCTGTTTTTCAACTAGAGTAGCGCTGTGGCAACGTGCCAGGAAACGAAAGTGAGCACTGCTGAGCATTGCCATCTTGTTCGCTAGCAACAGCATGTTTTTGTTTTTTTTTTAACAGCATGTTACATGTTTGATCATGCCTTTTCCGGTCAACATGCACGCCATGTGCACAGGGCTTTCTGCGCCTCAAGCAGAGTTTGCTAAAAGTAGGGATGTGCTGAGGCAGTTTGCAACAAAGCAGCCGATACGGCAGCAGCCGCCGAGCAGCAACAGGAGCGCGACAACACTCGACACCACACCCCAGGAACGTCCACACCAGGGTCCACATTCTGCAGCGGCCACAGCAGAAGCAACCCTCACTCTCGCATCAACAGGGCGCGCTAAAATTACAGTCGTACTCACATGCAGGCGTGTGGAGCGTCCGAGCGTGTGGGCAGGCCGGCCCGCCGTAGGATACACCGCCGTCTGGAGTCACTACCTCACATCCGGATGTCCAGGCGCCCGCCGCCACAGTGCACGGCAGCATCATAGACCTCAGCGGCAGTGCTCAGCAGCAGCGGCGCTGCTAGTAGTGGTGTTGGCACTGGTTGCGCCCCCACACACACAATGTGCTGCCGGTGCGTCCCGGCTTCAGACTGGTGGCGCCACACCTGCTGAGCAGCCGCTGCACCTGCTGCTCAACAGAGTAAGCGGCGGCGGCAGCGCTGAGCAGCAGCAGCTGCGGTGCTCAGCAGCACCCACACAGGGTCGCGCCGCCATGCCTGCCTCCTGCCTGCAGACGCAGTCATTACCACGGCCGGCACCACACCATGGGGGCTTGGCTGCTCGCACCTTTTTGCTAGAATTGCGCACACCACCCCGGGGGACCACCGCCACCGGAGCGGGCGCCACAGCCCGAGTCAGGGCGAGGGGGTGCGAAGCGTGTGTGTGTGCAGCCCAGCCTGCCGTAGGCTATACCACCGCCTGGAGCCCCTACCCCACACCTTGCCGGCGCAACCGCTTGCGGCAGCCGCCGCCACCGCTCCCAACCCTGCAGCACCCGTCGCCCACCGTCAAACACGTCCTGCACCGTCGCCATAGCTGCATCGCTCGCTCTGCGCGCGTGCTCGCACTTCCGGCCTCACACAATGCCGCCGCAACTACGTGAACACAACGCCTCAGCCTGCGCTGCGGTTGGAGCGGTGGCAGCGGTCACTTTTTGCCGCCGCTGCGCCCCCCCGCGCCAGCATCGCCCAAGCCCAGCGCGCTACTGAGCTTCCGGTCGAGCCAGCTCTCCCCCCCGCCGCCGCTGCCGCCGCCGCTGCTGCCGGATTTGCTGGCGCGATCGCTCTTGTCGCGCTTGTTGCGGCCCTTTCGGCTGCGGTCGGAGGGTGCAGCGCCGCTGTCGCCTGCTGCGCCGCCGCCGTGCCTATGGGGGAAAAGGCAGGAGGGGTATTTTGTGATCTTACTAGAAGTAGAAACATGAGTGCCTTGGCAGCACTATCAACGGCACATCACAGCATGTACCGCCGCGCCGCCGCCGTGCCTAAGGAGAGGACAGGCAGGATATTATGTGATTTTAGGAACATGAGTGCTTTCACTTAGACTATGAAAAGTATACACGCACATTTACAAGAACATGTGTATCTGTATATATAAGAACATGTATTTGTAAACTTATCTGACCGAATGTGACCACAAGAACGGGCCTGGGTTTGGAATACTCTCGCGTGCGAAGCATGCTGGGGGTCCCCCCGCCCCTTGGGGGTGGGGTGGGGGGGGGCTTGCACTGGTTGATCAGTGAGCCCTGCGCCGTACTGCTCGACACTTTTAAAACCACGTGAATGCATATCCTGCCTTGACCATACGTATTATACCTACTTGAAGTACATGTAGAGTGTACATCAAGTATATTCCGAGAGGTATGTACTTGTATTAAACTCCGCTTGTACAGAGTACATGTAGACACGGCAGATAACGAGTTTATGAAAACGTATTCATACGGCGTATACGCTGTAGTTCGCGCTTTTGGGCATGGAAGTATGCCATACGTATTTTGTGAAAGAAACCTGAAAGGCGGCTAAGCCCAGATACTGCCGTGGCTGGGCAAGATGCCAGGCCGAAGCCTGTGGGGTGATTTGTCCACCTGGTGACAAGCACCAGACAGCCCCCACACCTACACGCGCCGGTCAGTGTCCTTGAGGGCTAGGAATGATTCAGAAATGCAACTACACCAACTTTGTGTAATGAGATGAAGTGCACATGCAACTTAGAAGTCCAAGTGCATTGAACCGCGCACCGCCGCCCTCGCGCAGCCTTGAGGCATCTTCCAGCCTGAAGCGAGCGAGTACGGCAGATTGCGACGACTCAGATAACAATAACCTCAAAAGGGCAGATCCGCGACTCCATAATAGGCAGTACACAGTGTACATGCGTACATAGTGCTACAAGTAATGTGCCGTTTTGAGGTATGAGCTTTGGTTGAAGAAAGTACGGGCACTGCCAGATGCAACAACTTGAACTGGGTGCACATGCGAGTGCCAGCTCCGGCTGCGACCTCAAGGACCCTTCACTGTTGCGGGGTCGCCCACACTGCCATGTGCTGCCTATGTGCTGCTGCGCCCCCTTCCTCCCTCCGCTGATAATTTTGTAAACACTTATAACGAAAGGCTCAACTTCCTGACATCCTTCTTGAAGTTTGTAAAACGGTGGAGACAGGTACAAGGGCAAGCCAAAGACGGCCGCATGCAAGCGCGCTCGTGGTAAAGTTTCGCTGCTGCCGCTCTCAGAGTTGCAGGGATAAACCGCCGTGCACGCAGCGCCGAGATATCGTATGTGGGTTGAGTAGTGTAACCATGTGGTCTGGTGAGCGTCCATATGTTAGGGCACTGCATGAGCCCTTTCCTTTGGCTAGCGCGTCATATGTGGTGCCTTCGCCTTTGGGTGACAAAGTGCGGCCGGCGGGACGCCGACTGATGATTGCCACGCTGACAAGCCACTCGGATCAGCCTGAAGTGATGAAGTTTTTAGGTCTCAGGTGGTTGGGTGCGGACTTGCTGATGGTGTTGACAGTTGCAATTTGTAACTGACTCCTTGGCCCTACCAGTCTCTGTGTGCAGTCCGGAGTATCAGACCGAAGCCCAACCTCAACAATGCGTGCAGCCGGCCAGCGCGCCCGTGCTGCCGCTACCGCCGCTGCCGTAGCAGGTGAGCAGCTTCTACCATGGGCGTCGTGCGTGGTATGGGGGGGGGAGAGGCACCAGCCTGGCGCTGGCGCTGCAGGCCCCGCCACAGTGCCAGGCCTGGCGCGCAGCTGGGCGTTGTTGACTGGCGACTGGCACCAGGTGCTGTGACTGTACTATCATGCCGATGACATAAGACTGGCTGTGTCAAGTGACAGGGTGTTGCAGCACATTACGCGCTGCAAAAACAGCTCTTTGCGCTTGCTAGCTCCAAGGGGCAAGAAAAAAACCAGGAGTCTTACTGAGACACACAACACAGCTTCCCCTTGTGCCCTCTGTCCTCAGTGGAAGCACTTGCACGCGTGCACTTGCTGTCCCGGGTGTGAAGCAGCGCTACACGCGCTACTTTTTGATGTATCCGCTGCTCACCGGGTTGGCGAGGCTCACAACAGGGCGGTGGTACCCGGACCAGGGTGCGGCAGCATGCAGTTGTGCAAGCGTGCTGCCGGCGCGCACGCTAGGCTTGATATGTAACAAGGTTTGGTTGATAATAGCTTCCGCGCCCCAAGCGAAGGGTTGGTAGAAGTACTGGTCTAGGCACAGGGATTTCAGGTCCACATGAAGCATGCCTGCACAGCTGGAAGGTAAGGGCGCACCCCGATAACCAGTAGTGATATTTTCCATCTCACGATCATAATCGTCCCCGAACTCCAGCAGAGCGTACACGCAGCACAACTTGCTCATGCCTTGCAGGACATGGGCGGTGACAAACGTGATCTTGCCGCAGTCGTTGAAGAAAGGTGCATGTGTGTGCGCACCGTGTCTCGAAGATGGATGACTTCTCCTTGAGCAGCAGCTCCGCGTCGTCATCACCGCCACCAGCAGCACCAGTCACTGCCGCGCCCGTGTCAGCAGCAGCACCTCCAGGGCCCCCCTCCGTCTCTCCTGCTGCCGCTGCGGATTCAGAATCTGCCATTTTTTAAGGCGCGCAGAACCGATGCCAGTGCAGGGTGCGCAGGTGCCACTGTCAGCGGCGGCCGCGGCTTTCCCTGTTTTCCCGGAACCTCGCTGCTGCCGTGGATGATGGCGCTCCGGATCCCCACCTGTCAGTAGCGCTAGTGATTCACAGGCACAAAGGAAGCGCGTTGTTGAAGTACTGGTTTGAAGTTGTGCATGCAGGGCGTGCCCCCGAAGGGCCCGGGGTGTGGGCGATCAGTGTGTGATCATCCGGGCCGACCTGCTCATGATCAATCGAGCTTAAGGATAAATCCACATGAATGCTCATGAATGCTGATGCATGTTCATCATTTGTAACATGGTCGTTCGTGGTGGAATGATCATGAGCTTCAATCGATGACTTCAAAGTGCCCACGTGATGTCAGCGTGCTGTGGCACTGCAGATCACCCCGGGCCACAATAACTTAGGCAGGAACAAAGGCCATCAGCGGCAGTGGCAGCAGAGCAACAACGAGGGTGACCAGACCGAGTGACCGCGCGCATCCATGCGCTGTGTACATTTTCCTGTTCCCCTCGCGCAGTTCTGTGGACACGCTGGTGTTCCAGTGTTGTTGTGTCTCCCCCAGGGTACTACTCTAGTAGTACTTGGTTCTCATGCCATGCCAACGCGGGCGCCACCGGGCCCGCAGTACTCTGTGCACTTCGCACCCGCAATGGGTGTTCTGGGTGCGCAGCTGCTGCTCAGCAGCTGCTCTTGCCGATGCACACAGCCTGCTGAGCAGCAGAGACGCACCAGCACGCCCCGCTTTGCGCTCCCCAGCGATAGGGCCAGCATGCCCTGAAGAAAATGCTACATAGTACTACCTAGTAGTACCTAGATAGCATGCGGTTGCAGGGGCGTGGGGGGAGGGGGTGGGGTTGTGTGGCGCGTGCGTTCACCGAGTGCTGGTGCCAACAGGTGGGCCGTGCGGTGGTACTGACCAAACTTCAAGTTGGTGGCGCGCGCCGGAATGGCGCCGCGCCCGCCACATGCAAGAACCCCCTACGCTGTGCCCACATCTGTGGTGTTGGAACCTGTAGAGGTAGTACAGTAGTAGACGTACCAAACATGTATGCCCTGCCTGCTGCTGGTGAGCTGTTCGCCAACTGCCGCGCGGCGCCACCTGACACGGCGGCATCAAGGCAGCGCTGCAGCCGCCGCTGCTGCTGAGCAGCTACTTCAATCCCTGCTGCTGAGCACCTACTTCAACTGCCGGCAGAAGTAGCGCCTGTGGTCCGTCCACAGCGGCGCGGGCCGCGGCTTGTGCGCGTCCCACACCGCCGCCACGTGTGGCGTGGTCGCCACCGTGACTACCGCACGCACGGGGCCCGTGAGCATGGTGGCGGCGTAGGCGACGGCCAGCTGCCCCGCGGCCGCGTTTGCGTTGAGCATTTCGACGTCGATCACGGGCAGCTGCGACAGCAGGCCCACGAGGTCAACGCCGCAGTCGAGAGCAGTGTACAGCGCGCCGAGGGTGGTGACGTACACGCTGCTGTGCACGACGCCCGCCACCAGCCCGTACCTGCACGGCGGGTGCGGTGAGAATGCGAGTGTGTGTTTAGAGTGGTGCTGGGTGCACATTGGGTGACGCTGCACGTTGCGTGGGGGCTTGGCTGCTCGCATCTTTTGCTGCACGCACCGGGGGGGGCAACACCACTGGAGCGGCCACCACCGCTGGAGCCAGGTCGACAGGCGTGCAAGGCGTGTGTGTGGGCGGGCTGGACTGCCACAGGATATACCGCTGCCTGCAGTACCTGACTTACATTGCTAGGCATCATAAAATGCACGTGTGCATCGCGCTTCAAGTAGTGTGGAGCCGTGTTTCGCCGATGAGTAGAAGCCACGCCATGCCGCACAGATGGACTTTAAGGCAGCGCGGAAGCAAACCTAGCCCCCCGCGTGCACACAGCACTGTCGGAGTGTTAGCATCTACACTTGTAAGGTGTGGTGCAGGGTGCGGAACCCACTGCTTGGCGCGCAGACAGCGTTTTGAGAATAAACAAAACACGTACCTCTTTGCGAAACGCTTCAGGTTTTCCGAGCTGAGCTTTTCCCGCCAGCTCCTGGTAGGGCTGACCTGCTGCTCCTGTCGCTGCTGATCGTGGAAGCCCACTTGCTGGAAGCGAGCAGCCAGCGCCTGAGGCAGTCGCCCTGCCGCCAGAGCTGCGGTGGGCAAGATGTGCAGAAGCGAGAGACAGAGACAGCTTAGCGAAAAAGCTTTCCTGCAGCACAGTGAATGCGCTGACGAGGGTGTGGCTTGCCCGTGTGGCGCCGACACAGCAGGCTTCTGGTGCCAGCTACTCGCGAGGTTGCCACAGTCACCCACGGCGGTGCTGCTACCTCTCTGGAACAGAGGCGACGGCCAGATACTGCTGCCTGAGCTGGCTTCAAGGAAGTCTTTTTGTGAGGTGCCGGTGTGCAGTGGTGCTGGATGGAGGGCGGAGGGCACTCAGCTCACCTGGGTTGGCTGCGAGAGGGCGGGCACTGGCCCGGGCAGCCATGAGCCGGAGCATGGCACCCTATGACTGCCGGTGGTAGTGTACCGTCGGCAGTGTTCGAACGATCCAGGTGTTGCTCGAAATCTGTGGCAGTTTTGGGGACGGTTGTTGGCGAGGTCACGAGAACTCTTGAGTGGTTTTCGGTGCGCTTGCTTTTTTGCATGCGCATGCCCAGTGTGAGGTAGGGACTCCAGAGTGGACAGCCCACTCAGGGGGACGGTAGGGAAGAAGAGGCAAACACCACTTACCTCCCGGCCCACTGGACAATGTTTACAAACATGTCAACAGTGCTGTTCCAGCACTACGGAGGGTTGTCTTCTATGCAGCTGTATGCAGCGACTTATCCATGGGGCTACTAGGTCCCATGGCTGCCACATGCCGGCGTGCGCTGACATCGATCGCGACTTACTTGTTGCATGCCACCACGTGCGATCCATGCAACACCGATGTAGGTGGCTGTAGATGCAGCAGGTAACAACCTGTACGACCATCAATGTTGCTAGCCAGTGCGGATGCGTTTCACCACTGCTGTCCGACGCAGGCACCAGCAGCATCAGCAGCATGACGGCAGCTGCTCAGCAGCTTCACCGTGGCTACACGGAGTGCCCGCGCGCATCTCTTTTTGTCTCAGTGCCCCCACCTCACTGGCTGCACACCTGTCTCAAGTGCACTTGCTATTCATCAGCTACAACTGCAAAATGGGCATGCATGCCGTGAGCGCTTTGCAAGTCACCACAGGCGGCAGCCGTGTTGGCAGCAACGTTCATCACACGATGCAGCTTGCACAGTGGCACGCCCTCGCACACACCAAATGCCATGTGCACCCCGTCATCAACAATGACACAACCCCATGTACACAGGGACAGCATGTTTGACCGTGCTGTTCCCAGTCGCACGCACGCACCATGTGCACAGGGCTTTCCGCGCCCTAAGCGGAGTTTCATGAAGTACACAGGACAGGGGCAGCAAGGAGCCTCAGGTTTGCCGAGCACGCTAATGCACAGCGCGCACGGCATGCCAGGTGGATGTGCCTGTCCATTATGGGCCGCCATTTGTGGCAGCGCGGCGGCCTGCGCCGCACCAGAGGCGCGGTACCTGCCGCTGCTCAGTGTTGATGCAGGGCCCCTAGGTAACCACCGTTACACACTACAGTCAAGTGCGGGCTGTGCACCGCTATGGCGCTGCCAGAAGTGTTCAGCGCCGTGCACCTACATGTGTCGGCTGCGCAGGCTGCATCGGGCGCGGGCGTGTGCATGGCAGGCCGCTGCCACTCGCTCCCGCAACCGTTCAGCCCTGCACAGCTGTCACTAAGCCCACAAACCCAGCAAACAACACGGCAGGCTGCACGGTGCAACCCTCCCCCCTGCGCGTGGCTTCCACAAGCGTGTGGCGGCTCAGGCCCCAGGGCACCCCGCAAGCCAGCACGCGCCGCCGCTTCTGTCGAAGCCCGCTGCCAGCAACGCACCAACACCCACACAGCCAAACCACGGGCGAATGACGCGCGGCACGCGGCGCTGCTGCACACATTTGCTCTCCGGCCACCGCCCTTGTGCTGAGCGGCGGCGGTGCTCAGCGTAACTGCCACTCCTGTGAGCACAAGAGCAGCGTGCGCTGCGGCTCACTTGTCGGCGACGCGCAGCGACACGCGGTGCCAGTGGTTTGTGAGCACGCCACGGAGGTTCCAGATGGGCGCGGCGGTCCCAGTTGCGCTGAGCAGCAGGTGGTGACCAGCAGACCGCCACCATTCCCGCGAGCACGGGAGCAGCGTGCGCCGCGGCTCACTGGTCGGCGACGCGCAGCGGCACACGGTGCCAGTGGTTTGTGAGCACGCCGCGGAGGTTCCAGATGGGCGCCGCCGTCTCCGGCTGGGTGTTGTAGGAGTTGTCGGTGGCTTTTACGGCAAGCTCAACTTTGGCGCCTTCGTGCCCCTTGGCCTCCGCGGGCACGGGCACCTCTGCCTCCCACATGGTCCAGGCCCAGGCCCTGGGGAGAGAGGGGGGGGGTGTATGGGAGAGCCACATGAAATGCTGTATCTGGGTGCAAGAGGTGGGGTGAGTGAGCGGGGTCAGAAGCATGGGCGGGAAGTCTGGGCAAGCAGTTAGCCTATCATTGCTGGCAGCTGCAGCGCTAGTAATCCTGCGTACTTGAAGTATTGAGTCCTCTGTGGCAAATGTTCACCGAATACTGTACTACAGCAGTACGAAAATACGTTTACACCAGTACACTATATGCTGTACTTGCATACCTCAATTATGGTACACCATATAATGGGAATATCGTACTACTGTACTGTTGTATTTAGTAGCACTTGTGGGCGTGCAAGAGCCCACGCCATGCATGCCAGCACGCTAATATGTTTACACAAGTACACTATACACCGAACATGCATACATCTTCTACATTGTACAACGGCAAATATATGCCCTGTGGCCCACCAGTATACGCTGTGTTTGCATAGCAATGCATACGTTATACCGCTACAGCGTATAATGAGAGTTACGAAGTACTTCTAGTTACTTGCACCTGGGGCGTGCAAGAGCCAACAGGGTGTTTTGTAGGATGGTCACATGGAGACGCTGATTGTCTGCTAGTGCAATGTATGCTGTGCAAACAAGCTATGCAACACCTGCAAAGCCCTCACGCGCGCGCAAGCGCTGAGGTAGGTCTACTGAAGCACTTCTGAAGCACAAAATGATGTGACCCATCACCACTTACTTGTGAGGCGGCTGGTTGGGTGGCGGCGCGAGGGTGGCCGTGTGCCAAGTCTTGCCGCCGTCGGCAGTCACGTCCACGCGCGCAATGCCGCGGCCGCCGCCGCTCCACGCGTAGCCCCGCGCCTGGCACGCAAAAAAGCACATGTGGGGTTGCACGAAAACGTGAATGGGCAATTTGTTCCGTGTCAAAACATGTGCAAAAACTTGCTGTGCTGGGCCAGCCGCCATGCAAGAGCGCCAGACATTGGTCGCATTACGCCTGCACCAAGCTGTCATTATCACTATTATGTACAAAACACTAGCCATACATATAAAAACTCATCTAGGAGCGATAAAAACTCTAGGTCTCCTCACCGGTAGGGGCCGTCACTAATATTTTCAAAACACTAGCCGTATACTTCGAAGTATATACGCTGTATACATAAATATACCGGTATATGAACCGTATACAGTACGGCGTATATGGCTCGTTATGCGTGCTCGCGCAACCCTACGCACACGTGCAAGTGCAGCCGCATGGCACCAGAAAGCGGGGGAGCAGGCGGAGAGCGCTTGGTGACCAGCAGTGCACAGGGCGGGAAGTGGGTTTGGGGGGGCTGTGGTGGCATGGGCGCAACCATGCGTGTGGTATCTCCCCGAGCTCAGCGCAACTGAGGGCTTGGTGCTCACACCAACTCCTGACAATATGATAATTAAATGCCGGGCCCTCATTTGCCTTACCATATTCAATGGATGTGAGGTAGTAGCTCCAAATGTACACTGCAAAGTGATTGGGTTGGGGAGGGGGGTGGCGGCATGGGCGCAACAATGCGTGTGGTCCCTCACCGAGCTCAGCGCAACTGAGGGGTGCGGCACGTGTTCGTTCGCGTGCGGTATGGGGAGGTGCGGATGCTGGCATGCGGCATGGTGTGGTGCACCGGAGGAGGTACCGCAGTTGGTTCGCACGGGAAACAAACTCACTTGCAGTGCCACAAATGGCGCCTGCCGCGGGAAACGCTGTGGGACTTTTAACTTCAACACAGTGGGACTTCAACATGGTGCGCACATGACCCCATGTCTCTGGACTGTGTTTACACACACAAGCGTCATTGTAGAGAACGCCCTACACGCGGCGGCCCAGCCCCCCACGCCCGATTAGGCTGTTTTTACTTTGTAGTACTACGTAGAAGTAGTTTTATTTATTTGCACTTGTGGGCGTGCAAGAGCCCATGTCGTGTACGCCAGCACGGCCACTGGGTGCCATGGAACTTGGCAAATGCATGGCAAAGTATGTGTACGAACAAAGAGGGGCTAGCGGGTGCCAGCGGGCTATCTAGATTCGTAGTAGTAGTACTATGTAAGCACCTGAAGTAGTTGGTACCGGTGCGCGCATAGGACCCCGTGTTTTTGGTGTCTCCGGACCAACACGCAAAACTTCAACTTGCGACCAAGTGGGTTTCGCTGCTGAGCGCGCGCTGCCCGCCGCCAGATTAGGCTACTGCATCGTCGCTACTTGCACCGCTGTGGGGACATGCTTTTATGTATTGGGACTACCATGTATGGTAAGTTATTGGTAACACTTGAAGTATGTATATCAGTCATAGAGACAGGAGGGCATGTGTGCACCAGCTACACTACGAGATCTAGGGGGGGGGGCGGGCCGCCTCCGTGGCCTGCCCTGCGGCGGCCGGCGGGCACAGCAGCGGCACTTGAAGTACCCAAATACCACTTCAAAGCCTGTCAGTGCTAATCTGGGTTGGTGCCCACTCTGACCCCTGGCAAAAAATGACGCGTACCGTGATTGTGTCTTCATATGGAGACACCGCCTCGCCCGCCCGAGGCTCACAGATGGCGCTCACGACGGGGAGCTCTTGGATGGCGGGGGCCTTGGAGAAGTCGACCGTGTCCCAGTCAACGCTGGCGTTGAAGCCCTGCGCAGGCAGGCAGGCGGCAGTGTCATTCCAGGTGTACCCGTACATGCAAGTTTGCATACACATATAAATGTACTTCTAAGGACACTTCTAGTACCTTACTTCGGAAGTAGCAGTCAACGCTGACATTGAAGCGCTGCGCAGGCGGGCAGGCGCCAATGGCATTCCAGACACAAAACCATGTACTTCTTGACGTACTCCGAAGCATGCATGTGCACGGAAGCAGGTCAACGCATGCAAATGTACTTCTAGTACCTTCGCGTATACTACCCTAGTATCAGTCAACGCGGGCGTTGAAGCAGGCAGGCGGCCATGTCATTCCAGATGCAAAACCAGGTACTGTGCTTCCAAGTATACATATGCATGGACGTAGGTGAACGCAAACCAATGAACTTCTAGTACCACCCGTGTCCCAGTCAACGCTGGCGTTGAAGCCCTGCGCCGGCGGGCAGGCGGCTATGTCATTCCAGGTGTCCGCGCACATGCAATCATGCACACACGTGCACATATGCTTCAGAAGTACACATCTACCAGTAGTGCCTTTCTAGTATATCACCCAACGCTGGCGTTGCAGCCCTGTGCAGGCGGGCAGGCGGCCATGTCATTCCAGGCATACACGTACATGCAAGTACAGTGCACTCGCTGCATATTTGGCGTAGTGTCACAGCCCCTGACCCCGCAGCATATCGAGACCCGCACTACATGGAATAGGGCATCGTACTTTCAAGTTTACACCTTTTTTATGGTGTTATGTGGGCTGCGACAGGCCGCTGGACCCCGCACTAGATCGCATACCGCACTGTATCAAAACAGTCTTCGGCCCACCTTATAGTCCTTCTGCTGCCAGTGGTTCTGGCTCTCCTGGGAGGACGCAATGATCTTGCCCAGCCACTTGACGCTGCGCGCCCCCACCACCCCCGGCACCACCACGCGCAGCGGGAAGCCGTGGTCGCGCGGCAGCGGCTCGCCATTCATCTCAAACGCCAGCAGCACGTCGCCGTTGGGGTCCAGCGCCTGCAGTTGAAGTTACAGTTGAAGTGCAAGCACGGTTACTCACGCGCGGCTGGCTCTGCGCCTACAGTTGAAGTTAATAGCAGTTGAAGCGGGAAGCCGTGGGCGCGCGGCAGCGGCTCGCCGTTTATGTCAAACGCCAGCAGCACGTCGCCATTGGGGTCCAGCGCCTGCAGTTGCAGTTAGAGTTGCAGTGCAAGCACGGTTACCCACGCGGCTGGCTCTAGCGCCTACGGTGGAAGTTGAGTTGTAGTTGAAGCGGGAAGCCGTGGGCGCGCAGCAGCGGCTCGCCGTTTATCTCAACCGGCAGCAGCACGTCGCCGTGGGGGTCCAGTGCCTGCAGTTGAGGTTACAGTTGAAGCTGAAATGGCAGCACACATTGCAACTCGTACATCAAAAGTGACGCGGCAGCGACTCAACGCCATCTGATGTAGCCGTGAGGGGCTAGCGCGGGCAGTTGAAGTTGCAGTTGAAGCTAGAGCGGCATCGCATCGGCAGCGGCTTGCCACTCATCTCAAACGCCAGGGGGACGTCGCCGCGGGGACCCAGCGCCTGCAGTTGAAGTTTGTGTACTAATCAATATCAATATAAACTCCAAGTACATATATGCTTTGACGTCTATTTCAGTGCGTGTAATTTACACATGAACACATGCGTTAGAAGTATGATGATACATGTGCATTGTACACACAACATACTTGTGACACGCAAGCACAGGCTCCATTACCTGATTCAAGGGTATGCTGCCGCCGCAGTTGGTGGAAATGACATGGGTCTGGCCCACAAACGTGTACAAATGCACATACACATACTACATACTATGAAAAATCTACACATAAGATAGGTTATGCAGGATTTGTTATAAATGTGTATACTAGAGGTATACATGTCACACATACAGAAGCTCCATACCTTGTGCACGGGTATGCTGCCGCCGTAGTTGGTGGACATGTCGTGGTCCAGCCCCTCAAACTGTATGTGGTGTATGACGCCATCCACGTCATTCACGTCCATGCCCGCATACGCCAGCTGCTCAGCGCACCAAACGGCACCACAGCAAACATTTGGTGTGCACAGGTCAGTACATGGTGTGCATGCACGTGCACACACGTGGTGTGCATGTGTATTCATGTGAATGCTGCATGCTACATTATAAGCACTACCCCATGAGCGTACGGGCATGCGTGTGATGGGCTCTTGCGCAGCCCACAAGTGCAAATAAATACGACTACTTCAAGTTATGAAATATGTGACTTCCGAAGTGTGCAATTACCAATCACCACGCACCACATCACGCAGCCGCACCGCATCCACTCCAGTATACCATGTAGTACCGTGTCCTGTACTCGCATGCATGTTTGAACACACATACACATGTAACCAGTCAGTATGCTACTACAATACTACAGTATTTCACAGTACTTGCTGCGGGACGTACAATTACGCTTCCGTCAAACACTACTTGAAGTATGAAGTACTACACTGTAGTGTGACTTCCGAAGTGTGCTATCGACCAATCGCCATGCGCCACGCCGCGCAGGCGCACCCCTGTCCACTCCGACATACTGCATAGGTCCTGTGCTTGCATGTATGCACATACTATGACTACCATTACATGCAGCCACTGAGTATGCTACTTCATAGTACTTCGGGCATGATACACATGGAATTATAAAACTAGTGTACATATACTTCAAAAGTACATGCGTACTTCGCTGAATTACTACTTGAAGTACGAGGTAATGTGACTTCCGAAGTGTGCCATTGACCAATCCCCACGCACCACGTCGCGCAGGCGCACCCCCGTCCACTCCAACATACTCTACTTGCGAGTATGCATATACTGCGACCACTTCTACATGTACCCTAGGTAGCCTGCGGGCACTCGCTAGCCCTGTCTTTGTCTGTACACGTTGTCGTGCATTAGACACGTGTCATGGCCGCCAGTGAACGCATATGTCACGGGCTCTCGCACGCCCCCAAGCGCAAATGAATAAAACTGCTACATGTAGCCACTCAGTAATGGTACTTGATAGTACTTCGGGCACGATGTACACATCTAAGTACATGCATACATACTTTGGTCACATACTTCTTCAAATACAGTTCACTCGCGATTTAGTGCGCTTCAATCTAGCGCGGTATGCAGTTCAGCGCGGGGTCCAGAGACCTGTCACAGACCACATGATTCTGTACGAACGATGCACCATGCACTATTTTATCTAGTGCGGTCTTGCTTTAGCGCAGGGTGCTAGGGGAGACACTACCCCGCATAGAATCGCGAGTGCACTGTATGAAAACTTCCGAAGTGTGTCATACACCAACCACCACGCACCACGTTGCGCAGACGCACCCCAACGGCTCCAACATATTACTACGTACTACGCAGTGCTGTAATTGCGTGTACACGTACTATAGGTACATGCAACCAGTCAGTGCGTTACTTCGCGGTACTTTGTACAAAATGCACAAGTTTACTGCAGGGATTACTGCCTGAGTAATGAAGTGCTTCCATAGTGTGCCATCGACCAACCACCACGCACCACGTCGCACAGGCGCACCCCCGTCCACTCCGAGGTGCTGATGGCGCCGAGCCCCCAGCTCAGCCCCCGCACGGGCTTGACCTTCATCATCTCCTCCCGGCGGTTGCCCGCGCACTGTATGGTGGCCGCGACGCGCCGGTGTGGGAACTTGTCCTTCAGCTCCTGCAGCGAGAGGCTCACGCACTGCCGCCCCTCCACCTCCACCTGCAGCCGATATGTCTGAGCGTGGTGGGGATTGGGGATTGGGGTGGGGGGGGTGGAGGGGGGGGGGGATGCGAAAGCATGGCAGCATTCTTGAGTATCATTGATGGGTCGCGCATGAGATACTCGTGATATCCAGCGCACGAGGCACTCATGTATGTATACTTCGTAGTATCTGAGTTTGCCAAACTCATTTCTACTGTAGTGGGGATTGGGGGATAGGGGGGGGGATGGGGCAGTATGGCAACATTCTTGAGTATCATCGATGGGCCCTCGCGCATGAAGTACTCATGATATCCACCGCACGAGGCACTAATATAACTGAGGTTGCCCAACTCGTATGTCTAGTGGGGATTGGGGGGCGGGTTGGG
>JAULBY010029340.1:0-16128 GCA_032358315.1 Ophiocytium majus
CACCTGTCTGATCCCTTTTTCTGGTCACGCGCACCGTGTGCAAAGGGCTTTCCGCGCCCTAAGCGGAGTTTGATAAAAGTACTACTGTAGCACTTCAATAAAAGTAAACCGTTGTAATGAATGTATGCCCTGCAGTGTCAGCCCCAGAGAAGGGTGGTGCAGGCAGGTCATAAGTGCTGCCCTTGCAACCTTGTTTCACACATGTCTTCTACCATTTTATATGCCCTCCAGTATCAGCCCTACAAATATTGAGTAGGTGATGCAGGTGGGTCATAACTGCTGGCCATGTGTCTTGGACATGTACTTTCCTGTGCGTCCTACTGAGGGTGCATGTGTGCGTGGGCCATATGCTGTGACTCATACATGTCTCACATCACATGTACACTTAATACACTTCGGGCATGATGTGTTCCGAAGTATATGTGTAATGCAATGTGTATACATGGTATTTAGATGGTGAGCTGGTAACAAAAGACAGCGGTCATTGCATCAACATGCCAGCCTGGTAGCACATAGGGAAACTGGTTCAACTAACATGACTAATCTGTGTGTGTGTATGTGTGTGTCCACGTTGGTTTTGAGTACATACCGCGTAGTACTACTAGGATGCATTATAACACACCGAATCTCTGTGTGCACTCGCAAGCCGCACACTCCTCCGCGCCACCTGCCATACAAAGGCTCACACTTGCAGCATCAGCAACCACACCTCGCACCTTCGACTTTTTATAAATACAGGCTCACAGGATGACCATGTCACTGCTGCATGCTACATGCATGCATGACCTGGACTCTTGCACACCCATCAAGTGCAAGTCAACAGACTACATGAAGGCTGTCGCATGAGGCGTGAGTGCCCACTGACACCTGTGATTGTTGCGGTTGGGTGCTGTTGGGTGTGCCTTGCCTGCGGCTGCTGCTGCTGCTGAGCACACCCATAAAGTGCAAGTCAACAGACACATGAAGGCGGTCACATGAGCGTCCACTAACACCTGCAGTGCTTGCGCTCTTGTGTTGTTGGTGTGCCTTGCCTGTGGCGGCTGCTGCTGAGCAGCTGCTGAAGCGAGAGGTCCTCCGCACACAGGAGGCCGGCATGGAGAAGGGGCTCACCTACCGGTCCATGCTCATCCAGGCCATACACACCTGCGCCACCAAGGTAATAACTTCAACTTCAACTTCACTTCTTCAGCTTCAACTTTGCTACTTCAACTTCAACCTTGCTACTTCAACTTGCGTGCAGCGCTGCACGCGCAGCCTCTGCGCCACGGCTTGCACCACTGCTCCACACCTTGCTGCGGGTTTTCTTTGCTTTTTCTTGTAGGTTGGCTTTCCCCCTCCAATTTCTTTGATTTCATTTCGCCTTTACCACTTGCCCCATCACCACGCCCACTCCCAGCGCACACACAACCCACCGCTCCCCTCCCCTGCCCAACTTCAACTCTTTGTTCAACTTCAACTCTTTAAGTTCCCGGAGGTGGCGTCCAGCGTGGTCCACGTGCTCATGGACTTCTTGGGCGGCGAGGGGGGCATGGACGTGGCCTTGTTTGTGCGGGCCATTGTGGAGCAGTATGCTTCGCTGCGTGCGTCGGTGCTGGGGAAGCTTATGGGGAGCCTTCGCGACATTGCGACGGCCAATGTGCTGTGCGTGGCGCTGTGGGTTCTTGGCTCGTACTGCGACACGCCAGAGATGATCACCGAGGTGGGTGGTGAAGTTTAGAGTTTGACTTGAAGTTCTACTTGTACAATACCTGTTGAAGTTCCGCTTGAAGTTGTGCTGGGGAAGCTCGTGGGGAGCCTTCGCGACATTGCGACAGCCAATGTGCTGTGCGTGGCGCTGTGGATGCTCGGCTCCTACTGCGACACGCCGGAGGTGATCACTGAGGTATGTGTTGAAGTTGATGTGCTGACTTGAAGTTGTACTTGAAGTTTGTTGCGGTAGGCAGAGCCTGCGAGACATTGCGACAGCCAATGTGCTGTGTGTGGCGCTGTGAGTTCTGGGCTCCTACTGCGACACGCCGGAGATGATCACCGAGGTGGGTGTTGAAGTTGATGTGTGCATTTGAAGTTCTACTTGAAGTTGTGCTGCGTGGCGGGCCGTACGGCAGGACGCTGGACACGACAAGCGCCGTAGCTACTTCTGGTATTGCAAGTGTGGTGCACAACAACTGTGAAGCGCTGGGGCGGAACTGTGTGGTTTTGTGTCTCTGGTGGCGCGTGTGCCGCACCTCAAGACTAGTTTTTTTGGCAGCCAGCCCTAGGCTGCGTTGCTGCTGCTACAACATTCTGGTAGTACTGCTGAAGAATGCGCGTTGCCCCGACACCCGGGGGCCAGCCACCAGCGCGCCTGCTGCCACCCACAGTGCCAAGCACTGCACTTTAGATGGCACAGCCAATAGCCATGGCCGTGGTGCATGCTGGCCATTGCTGCCTCGATCGCTGAGTTTCCGCAACCACTTGATATTCCGCTCATGCATGCCGGCCATGGCTGCCCCGCACTGAGTTGCTATGACCACTTGATATTCCGGTGATGCTTGCGGCCAATGCTGCTCCGCACTTGACGTGCCACGACAACTGACCATGCCCGTGGAGCATGCCGGCCTCTGCTGCCCTGCACTTGGCGTGCCACGACCACTGGCCATGCCCATGGTGCATGCCGGCCATTACTGCTTCGCACTTGAGTTTCCACGACCACTTATCATGCCCGTGGTGCATGCCGGCCATTGCTGCTCAGCACTTGAGTCGCCACGACCATTGACCATGCCCATGGTGCATGCCGGCCATTACTGCTTCGCACTTGAGTTTCCACGACCACTCAACATGCCAGCGTACATGCCGGCTTTCGCTGCCCAGCACTTGTCAGTCACGACCACTGATTATGCCCATGGTGCATGCCGGCCATTGCTGCCCCACACTCAAATTCCCACGACCACTTATCATGCCCGTGGTGCATGCCGGCCATTGCTGCTCAGCACTTGAGTCGCCACGACCATTGACCGTGTCTGTGGTCCACTGCCGGCCATTGCTGTCCTGCACTTGACGTGCCGTACAATGACCATGCCCGTGGTGCATGCCGGCCATTGCTGCTCCGCTCTGCTGCTGCTGCTGCGTGCACGGCATCCCTCAGGCATTTGCGGAGCTTCGTGAGGCCCTGGGCCCGCTGCCCTTTGAAACATCGCAGGTGCGTTTGCAAGTGCGCCACACTGCTATTCTATCTGGTGCAGGTGTAGATATTGAAGTGCTATTACCAGTAGTGGTAGGTAGTATTGCAGTATACTGCATCATTGAAACATCACAGGTGCACTGCACCCACAGCTACTCTCTGGTGCAGGTGTAGATACCGAAGTACTACTAGTGCATTGCTCTCTCGCGCATTCGCGCGTCTTTGTCTACAGCTCTCCATATGGCGCTCTCAGCGCGTGCTTGTGTACATGACGACGCGGGGGTTGTGCGGGGCGGGTGCTGGTGTGGGCGGGGGGGAGCGCTCGGCCTTGCATGGCAACCTGGCGGGTGACCCGCCCTGGCAGGTCGAGCCCTAGGTAGTCTGCTGGCACCCGCTAGCCCTTTCTTTGTTCGTACACATACTTGGCCATGCATTTGCCTTGGCACCCAGTGGCCGTGCGGGCATACATGACATGAGCTCTTGCACGCCCACAAGTGCAAATAAATAAAACAACTAGTAGTAGTAGGTATACCGCATCATCGAACATCACAGGGGCGTTTGCAAGTGTGCCATCCAACCGCTATTCTTTGGTGCAGGTGTAGATGTTGCAGTACCACTAGTAGTTGTAGGTATACCGCACCATGCTTCAAGTGATCTGTTCAACATACTCTGTTGGTGCTGCCGCTGCGGCTGCTGCGCACACGCTGCTGCACACAAATCTGGCTTCCAGCCCGTGGTTTTTGTAGGCAAATACCTCAAGTTGAAGCGGCCGTACGCGCTCGTTTGGCATTATCTAGGGTATAGAGATGTAGACATCTTCGGCAAGGCACACTGGGCACCACTGTCTAACTACTGCCATAGATTATATGCTGCATGTGGTCAGACATGCTGTTGCCCGGTCCGCTGTGTCGGCTGGCAGCGCCCTGGTTTGGTGTTTGCTGCTAGCTGCCAAGAAAAACACAATCCATAGCATTCTTATGTAACCCAGCATGTTGTTACAGCAGCACCAGTGGACTACCGTCCCATGTCCCGAAAGGGATCAGATAGGTAGCGAAAAAGCTGGCAATGCGCAGCACTGTGCGTACTCTAAGGGAAGCCTGGCATGTTGCCAGAGCACTAGTCTAATGGGTAGTAATCTAATAATCTAATGAAGTGCTGTACACACCTTGTACTGAGGCCATGGCATGGTGCGGCGTCACGCGGCACATTTACTTTGCCTACCGCGGTCGTGCGCTCATGTCAACGGTGTGCGCTTCCATGTGTGGGGTTGCATATCTCCGTGTTCGTCACATCTTTTCACTTAACAGCTACTTTAACTCACTCCAGTACACTTGAAGTAGTGGACGTCATGCAAAAGTCCCACATACACGTGCGCCACATGTGCACGCAAGAGCTGCATGACTGTTTTGTTACAGCCAAATTGTGTCTACGGCGTACCCACACCTTGCAGTGAAGTGTTTGTGGATCTTTTCAGGTTGTGTTGTGATGAAAGACGTCCTATCATTCTTTCACCCCTTATCAATTGCCTGTAAAGGTTACTTCAACAGTGTACATCGAAAAGACCGCCAGGCATGAACTGTAGGAACATGAGGATGACGATGCAATCCCAGGCTACAATTCTCCGCATCAAACCTAAACACAAGTAATGCGCGACTAATACAATGATTATTTTGCAACCGTGTCCATGTGTGCTGCAGGGGGGGGACAAGGCCGCCAAGGCTGCAGCCGCCGAAGCGCCCGCTCAAACAACATACACCACCAAAAATGTGGTGCTCAGCGACGGCACCTATGCCACACAGGTCAGTTACAAACCCGCCCCGCCGGGGTCATGACCCAGTGACTACTTGTGAGCCTGCCGCGTTGGGCATTCATGTAGTTGATTAGCTTGCGCCCCAAGAAATGGAGTGATGGGTGGCGGTCCACAGCCACTGCCGCCAGTGTCAAGCAGCCCTAGCCCATGTCCCACTTCAACTTCCAACTTCGGTGCCCACACGCCCTCGTGCATCTATGTCCAATACACAAAACTTCAACTTCCAACTTCAACAACCCCTGCCAACTTCAACTTCCAACTTCAACACCCCCGCAGACGGTGGTGAAGACGCCTGGCAGCGGCGCCTCCACTGGTGAGGCCCAGGGCAGGGCGCTAAGGCGCCAGCTTTCCAGCACTCATCTGCAAACTTCAAATTCCAACTTCAACAACACTCATATGCAAACTTCAACTTAAAACTTCAACAACCCCCGCAGACGGTGGTGAAGACGCCTGGCAGCGGCGCCTCCACCGGCGAGGCCCAGGGCAGCGCGCTACGGCGCCTCATTGCCGGCGGCGACGTGTTCCTGGGGACGGCGCTGGGCGTGTGCCTGACCAAGCTGGCGCTACGAGCGATGGGCCTCATGGGGGAGACCAGCAATGCCGTCAAGGACATGCAGGTGCGCTGTGCTACAAACCGGATCTGTCATACACGCACATCAAGTGCACAAACAGGTAGCATGCCCGTGGTGCAGCGTGAATGTTGCAGTAGTACTTATCGAAGTACAGCATGTATGTTCGGCAGAGTTTCGTGCTAGCCTGCATGAGCCCCGTCACCACTGGTCAATGGGGCACGCGCATGTTGTAGAGCAGACTACAGACTTCCAAGCATCATATGATGTGTGTATTACACATAACACAGAGGCACAAGGCAAGCGCATGCCTGCAGGTACAGAGGCACAACAATTGTTTTCAGCGTAGGCAGCCGACTAGATTTATCATGCTGGTGGTGCAGAAAAACACGCGGCAGGAAACTTTGGCATCCGATATAACACTGTATATACTTTGAAGTTATACACGATGATACTTTTTATGGAAGTATTACATTGTACATAGATTTTTATTATGATGGTACATACGAAGTATATACCGGTACATACAGCAATGCCGTAAAGGACATGCACGACAGCGGCGCGGCCGCCAGGACTGCGGTAGAAAGAGTTTGCCCGGCCCGCCAGCAGGAACACATGCTGTGCATGGCAGTTTTGTGTGTAACTGTTTGCGGACGCGCACAGGCAGCCGGTGTGCATGGCAACATACCAAAACAGCTTACCACCTCAGCCTGTGAGCACGGCGACTACCGCCCCTAGTGCTATTGCCCAACTCCCAAGCGTCGGTGCTCTGCTGCTGCCTCCGCTGTGCCCGTTGCTGCTGAGCAGGTGTACTCTCTGCAGGTGCTGTGCGGCGTGGCCAGAGTCATTGAGGCCGCTTCCACTACCCACCGTGGCGCATTTGCGGACTGCAGCGAGCGCGTCACCCTCTGCTGCAAGCTGCTCCTGGGCAAGTGGCTGCCAGTGAACTACGCAGCAACACAATATTTGAAATATGTGTACATTAGTACGGTATACGGGTATCTATGTGTACCCATACTTCAAAGTATACCCCAGAAGTATACTTAGTGCTGCAAGCTGCTCCTGCGTCAGCCAGTCAGTAGGGTTGCACGAAAACCCACGAAAATATGGGCGTTTTTTTTTGTCAACACGTGTGCAATAACTGACTATGCGGGGCCTGCGACCATGCAAGAGCACCAGAAATTGCCTACACGCGCCTGCGCCAAGCTCTTACTATCACGTTTTCTTTCGAAACATCAGCCATATACGCTGTATATACTTCTAGAAGTATGCGCTCAGGATACAGCAAGCTGCTCCTGGGCAAGTGGCTGCCAGTGAACTACGCAGCAAACACAGCTACACTTCAGAAGTACTCTAGTATTGAAATATGTGGGTACATGTCTATACGGTACCTCTGTTTGTGTGTGATACACATGTTCTTGTGTATGTCAAGGTATACTTCGGAAGCACTGACATATGTTACAGGATAGGCCTGGAATACCATGAAACAAGCTAAGAAGAGGCATTTAACCATGTCACCTGATATCTACGGTTTTGACTGGGTTGGAGCTAGGTATGGAACATGGTTTAGGTCAGCCACTGCGTACACGCGTCTTGCTGAAGCCCAGTGGCACATGGCGCTCCTGGAGCCAACGCTGCTACAGGGCTGCATCACCAGCCATACCACACACCCTTTCATGACTCGCCTTATGTGCGCAGTTAGTAGAGTGTTTGCGGAAGCAGACACAAAATGTGGGGGGACACATTGCGTTCTCACTTGTTGTATACCCGCGTGTGCCCCGCACAAACACACGCCCACCCTGCGCATCCGACGTTGGTTGCATCACCCACGGCCCGAAAAACTTGGCCCATGTGTGCAACTGTTACTACTGAAGCACCATATGTATTATACTACTATGTAGTGTACTTCGTAATAGATGTATATTTTGTGTAGCGTATGCCCAGCGGCGGCGCGTGCAAGCCTTTTTGCAAGCCTTTTGGGCATTGCCCACCGCCCCAAAACGTGTCTCATGTGCGCAACTGTAAAAGGGGTTTGGGTGCAAAACATGGCTCACGCTCGCACCTTCTCTCTATATATATTTATATACATGTTTATGTACTTCTTATGCTTTGAGTGGCGCAGACCCAGCGGCGCGTGCCAGCCTGGGTGGGACCATGCTGGAGGGGTGCCGTGGCAGCTATTCCGCGCTGCTGACCAGCGAAAAGACGGCACTGGCAACTGCGGAAGCCGCCAAACAGGGGCCCACACTATCACAGCCGGACGACCTTATCAACTTCAGGTACTTGAAGTCTGCACTTGAAGTTTGCACTTCTACTTGAAGTTTTCACCTGCCTTTGTGTACTTGAAGTTCACTTGAGGTGCGTGCATGCGTCCGCAGTGAGTGCATGTGCGCCTGTTGTGTCGTGGCACAAGCAAGTTCACGGGCATTGCTGCGCTGCAGTGGTACTGCTGTCTATGTGTGAGCGTGCATGTTTTTGGTATTCTTGCAAGGGTAACTGTACAGGTACTGCCAAATAAATGTATTACTATGGTACGATGCTGCTGTTGCTTCGAAATTGTACAGGGAATCCCCACTCTAGCAACGTCACACACAAAGTGTGTGATGATTAGCCAGGACACAGCCAGTCGGTGTCACTACCATGAGTGACATTGCACAGCAGCAGTTACAGTAGTGTGCATGTGCACGTGCACACAACTGGAGGCAAATGGCTGCTGTGACACACACACGGCAATGCTGCAAGGATTGTCCTAGGTTGCACCGTGCAACCATTCTCAGCTCACTTCCATTGTGCAGTGGACAAGCACTGTTGTCCATGCTGCCCGTGTGTATTGTCACACAACGTGCACGCATATCCGTGCCACCAAGTAATGTCGGCGCTGTGGTGGACATGCCCACTATCCTCTTGTCACGACCACATCCAGTTCTACACCACACACTACTATATGTATGCTGTATACTTCGAAGCATATACTTGAAATACACACCGAAGTACATTCCATGTGGCACACCGGCACGCATGTCCTCGCCACCTCTTTCACCACAAATGGTCCCCGCATCGCCACGATGACACACCTACACACCCACTTCCACATCATGCATACCGCATGATCATGTACAGCGGATGTGCATGCACTTGAAGGAGTGCATGTACATGTATGTACACAGACATCACCAAGTATACAAGCTTTGTTCATGTGCTGTGATGGGTGCGCGTGTCGCTGCTCGCAGGCAACTGCGCGCTGCGGGCCTGGCGGGCCCGGAGGTGGACATTTACGATGGTGACGACATCACCAAGGCCACAGGCCTGGGCACCGATGCGGAGGACGGCAACAAGGGCCGCATATACCAGCTGAGCGGCTTCTCAGACCCCGTGTATGCCGAGGCGAACGTCACCGTGCACGACTACGACATTGTGCTGGAGGTAAGTTGAAGTTGTAGTTGAAGTTCATATTGAAGTTGAAGTTGTGTGCAAGGGCCGCATTTACCAGCTCAGCGGCTTCTCAGACCCCATGTATGCCGAGGCGAATGTCACCGTCCACGACAACAACATTGTGCTCGAGGTAAGTTGAAGTTGTAGTTGAAGTTGTAGTTGAAGTTGTGTGCTTTTCCAGAGACAGATGTCATCTCCGGCTCACAACCAGGGGAGTAGCCTGAATGGGTGGGTAGAGTGCGCTCAGCAGCAAGACGTGGGTGTACGCAGCGAGGGTGGGCGCGGCGCCGGTTGCCGCCGGGAAGGTGGAGGGCCAGCCCTCAATGACTAGCTCTGATATGCTGCACTGTCACTAGTACTGGTACAACCGACGGTTTCTGACACCAGCGCGCTACACAAGTGGCCACAGTTGAAGTTTGACCCACGGGATTCATGCGGTTCCCCAGCCCGCCGCCAAGAACCAAATGCAGCATGTATACTACACCAGCATCTTGATTGTAGAGGCTTGTGAGTTTGCGTACCACATGGTGTCGGGCATGTACCATTGCTTTGTGCACAATGGCATGCATGACTTGGGCCTTTGCATGCCCGCAAGCGCAAATAAATAAAACGGCATGAGCAGCTCATCCCACCTCATGCGCATGCGCAGGCTGTTGCTCACACGTGCTCCCCCCCCCCCCGCCCCCCCCTGGCCCCTGCTGGTGCCGCTGCCGCTGCTGCTGTTGCCTCTGCGGCTGCTGCTGATTGCGTATGCCGTGCTGAGCAGATTCTGGTGATCAACCGAACGCCCCAGACGCTGACCAACCTGACTGTTGAGCTGGCGACCATGGGTGACCTGCGGCTGGTGGAGCGCCCACAGGCACACACCATTGGGCCACTGGATCAGCGCACCATCCGTGCCAACATCAAGGTATTGTACAAAAATGCGTCTTGTATACTACCCTGGCAGGTCGAGCCCTAGCTAGCCTGCGCGCACCCGCTAGCCCTCTTCTTGGTCCGTACACGTGTACATTACTTGTCGTGCATTTGATTCGTGTCATGGCCGCCAGTGAGCGTGCTGGCATGCATGTGTCATAAGCTCTTGCACGCCCCCAAGTCTAAATAAATAAAACTACTGTAGTAGCACATATGCACTTCTGACCCCATGAAGCTGTCAACATGGAAAATCGACGGGCGCAACGTTACAGAGAGAGGTAGGCGACGCCACTTCGCACAACACACCAGGAGGGGTATGCACAGGGGATGACGGAGAGTGCTTGCTCTGTCTCGCCCCATGTGGGTCGGTCGGCGGCTGCTGCCGCAACCCCCGCTTCACAAAAAAGCGCCGCTTTCTCGCCTCACACCCAACGCCGCCAAAAGCACTCTCCGTCAAGCCCTAGACAGTGTTCACCCGAAGCTGTCTGCCAACCCGCAGCGCGGGAGGTGGTGAATACGCTTGCGCCCGTCCAATCAAAGCAAAGCAGTAGTGTTCCCCGTCTCAAAACCTGCGTCGATTAACATGTGTGTCCGGCTCGGCGGCTTAACTATACTCCGCCCCTGTCAAAGGACCCGGGACTTGGTGGCCGCCTGCCTCAATGCCATATATATACTTCGAAGTATACTACTAGTATGTACTATTATGTATGTTATGTATGCTATGTGTTCATGATGTACTTCACATATATATTCATTCACTTCATGATTTACTTCACATATATATCATGTATGCTACGTATGTTATGTGCTACCATGTGCAGGACACGCAAGTGGCGGCGTGCCTCAAGACTGTGGGCATTCTTCCGCACGATACCAAGGACCCTTTAGGGGAGGAGCGGTTCCACCCTTTCGAGCCCGCCCTGCACCTCCTCTACAGGTACTACAGTAGTAATTGATCAGCATTGAAGTACAATCTTCAATAGTAGAGTACTTGAAGTACATGGGGGAGGAGCGCTTCCACCCTTTCAAACCCGCCCTGCATCTCCTCTACAGGTAGTATCAACAGTACTGAGGCACAGCTTCCCTTGCTCCAGCATGCCTGCATGACACTGCGACACGCACACAAAGGCGGCAAGCAGCACAACAACCAGGCTCCTGAAAGAAAAAAAGACCCGCCATCTCATTGTGTGCACTTAGGGATGCGCAAATTTGTATACGTATACGACGGCGTATACGATATAGATCTATACGTATATTACGGCGTTTACCTGATGCCCGTACACGCCGTCGTATACGTTCCTAGATATACGCCGTATATCATCGCCACATATACGTTTGTTTGCAACCCTATGTGCACTGCTGCTGTGCCGTTTTTGTCATGGGCCACCAGTGGTATGTGTGCAGTGTCGGTGAGCGCCTGCCACACGCACCGTTGCCAGGGGCGGGTGCTAGGCGGCGGGTGGGTGGGATACCGCAGCAAGTGGCTGGAACGTAGGGGGGCGGGCGGGGGAGCCTCGCATGGCAGCCAGGCACGCAGGCAATACAGATCAAAAGTGCCCTCTTATTATTCCTGGTTGTGGGTTCGAATTACAGGACCCCGTAGAAACTTTGGCAGGGACTCAAAGAACTGAGAGGCGGGCAGATTGCTCTGAGAACCGCTCAAACAATCACACAAGGGACGTGCCAGCGTTTACTAGCCGCCATGCGTCGGGTAAGTTACTCAGGGAGGCACACAATAGATTACAGTAGTGCATGCAAGTCCTTCCGCCGGGCCGGCCACTTCGCAAAGAGACAGTAACGGGTGTCTGGGCGACCTGGAACTTGCATAGTGCCGTCCCGAGCGCTGTGTGGTGAGTGGAATCAATAATACCGTACTGCCTAGTGCCTGTTTAGCCCCCCTCCCGCCTTCAGCTCAAACAAGAGTCGAAGTTCCAAGCGGAGGCTGCAACTCGCCGACCCCACGTCAGTGTTGTGAACAGAACAGGTGCATCGCACCGCGTTGAGTACGCCCAACCTGTTCGATCACGAGATTGACTTGAAATTGGTGTGTTGTCGCTTTGACATACAAGTTCAACCTCCGGTTAATCTGGCGGGGGGATGGGTGACACAACCAGCCGGTAAACGGTTGTTGGTGCTTTTTTTTTTTGGTTTGCCCAGTGACGAGAGCAGCTGCGCCGCCACTGATGGTGGTGTGGTGATTGGGCACACTTGGACGCTGTTCGAGGGCTGTTTGAGGGCGTTACCCGGTGTCGACAGCCAAGCGGCACACTGTGCTTTTGCCCGAGCACAACAGTGGTCGCAGGCGGCGGGGCAGGCGCGGACACTTGCTACTTCTATAGTATGTTCGGGCAGCAAGGGATGAGTTGATGACCTGCACTTAATCCGCATTCTCGGTCGTGCGTAGGCGGAACGCAGGAGTGGAGTTTGTGGCAGGCTTGGACTTGAGTGCCATGTGGTGCTGCTACCCTGATGAAAGTCACTACAGGGTGTATATACTTTTTAAAGCATTGAGTACTACTAGCATATACTACAGTACTACTGTAGTACTTCGAAATATGGTAGAAATGTACCAAGAAAGTGAGTGCTGCAGCGCCACAAGTTCAACTTGCACAACTACATCACAAAACTTGAGCTTGAACAATGCAACATGAAAAACTTCAACTTGTGCACTTCAACCTGCTGGTGGAAGGGCGTCCCCTCAGTGCTGCGCGCTCTTAAGTAGGTTGTGCGTAGCTTGTTTGCGAAGCATACATGGCGCGTCGTTGCATAGCCTACCCACCATTCACAGCGGACAGCCAACCTCTCCGCGCGGCTACCCCCACTCACCGCCCTGCGGCTCTTGCACGCCCCAAGGGCAAGTAAATGAAACCACTAGTACATACCTGTGTCAACAAAAGACTATGTACATGTGCCTTTGTATGCTAGCATGTGTGTACTATTCATGGTATGATGTGGTAAACGCGCCCTGCTACAGCTGTGCACGTGTGTGCACAGTGGAGCTTGTGGGAGTCTGGGAGGTTCTGGCAGCAGCGGGAATGAGACAACTACCTCTACTTTCCTCGCAGTCATGTTGGTGGTTGGAGTTGAGCTTTGCAGTGCCACACTGCATCTTAAACAACTTCATGTACCTAACTTCCGCACTTCAACTCCCGCAACTTCGACACGCAGGTAAAAACTTCAGCCTTTTACCCTGTGAAACTTGGTAAAATCCAACTTACACAACTTCCACTTGCGTACTTCCACTTCCGCAACTTCAATACACAGGTCACCCCCCGCGCGCGACGACTGGTACACACGCTACGCCATTGGCCTGCGGGAGGGCATTGAGTGCTGCAGCACCGAGAGCGTTTCCTTCCACTACATGTCGCCAGACCTCATGCACAAGGCCCACCGCCTGCTCTACACCTGCCGCGGCGCGCCAAGCAAATCGGGGATGACAAGCGAAACGGTTGTGTAATTGTCCCTCCACTATACAACTCCAGAAGTCACTGCACAGGGCCCACCGCCTGCTCTACACTGATTTAACTAACTGTGTAGGTATCGATACCTGCGTCAGTTAGTTACATCATGCACGTGCCACGGCGGGTAACAAGCCGCCGCTTGGCGACTGCGATGTATCATTGTGGGACACCAGAACAACTCGTGGTGTGGGAATTGAAAAGGTTGCGTAACTGGCATGCAAGCCGTGCTCAGCAGCACGTCACGCAGAGAGCCTACGGCAGGTATCGGAGTGTGACCCCCCCCCGGTTGTGTCGCCGAGCATCGGCCATCGCTCACACCGGGGGGTCATATTTTTGCGGGGGTGTTACACTTCACAGGACTTTGTTTCCATGTAAAAGTATGTAGGGGTAACCCCCGGCATTGCAGCCAGACGCCCCTCAAAAACCGGACCGGGGGGTTGTTATTCGGGGCGGGGGGGGGTGCAGGGCCCCATGGCATCACTCCATCCTGTGCTGATGATCACGTTCATGTGAATTCATTCACTTGGCATGGTACACACCACACCTGGCGGTCGATTCCTTGCCTGTCACTACAGTTTCATGACGGTTTCATCCGCTGCAGCGCGGGGTGCCAGGAGAGCCCTGAATCACACTCCGTCTTCAGCCTCTGCGACTGCGTTGGGAGTGGTGTCGTGCCCCTGCTGCCTGTGCTGCTGGCGGCTGAGGCACATCTACAGCTTATCAACCTGCTTTTACGTTTCCTCTGCGGTACCCTGTAACGGCAACCATGCTGGGATTTTTTCTTCTTTACCATGACCCACTAAATGATCACTCTCTGCATCTGTACCTACACCAGCACCGCTGCCCCAGCGTAGCCATGGGGCTATGCCTGAGCTTGCCATCCACATTTCTGATCTTATTCGGGGGGGGGGTCTTATGCTACTAGAAGGGGGGGTCTTAGACTCCAACACCTACGGTAACGCCTGCTCCGCACATGCCGCAGCGGGGAACAAGCCGCCGCCGCTGGCGTATACAGTGTGACTGCTGCCAGTGGGTTTGCCAAAACAACTCAAGGAAACTGAAACGGTTTTGTAACTGAGGGTGGGCTGAAGCCGTGCTCAGCAGCACCTCAGCACACGGCATGCCGCGCATGGTCTGCGCATGCCACGGCGGGTAAAAGCCCCTGCGCAGGTGGTGTGAGGCGGCTCAGAGTGGTTTGTGGTGCTGCTCAGCACAAGCCGCACTCACTGCTACTTCAACTTCAACAAGTGAACCGCCTCAAGTCTGCTGAGTGCTGGCGGTCAGGCCAGCGGCGGGGCCTCCGTGCGCCTGCAGAGGCGTGTGAGCGTAAATGCGGAAGGCTTGGTGCTCAGCAGCAAAAAAAAAGTTGTGCAACAAAAAAATGTCGTTTTATTTATTTGCACTTGGGGGCATGCAAGAGCCCATGACACATGCATGCCAGCACGCTCACTGGCGGCCATGACACGAATCGCATGCACGACAAGTATGTACCAGGTACACGTGTACGGACCAAGAAGAGGGCTAGCTCTTTGTAGAACATGTATGTTTATGTTTCAACGCCGTGACCCATCCCTACACATTCTTCAAGCGCATGCTACATGGACCAGTGCTCTAGAACACTCTTCACATCATGTGCTCTAAGTGCCATGGCACACACGGGGGGGGGGGGGAGGCCGGCACACTGTCATTACATAAAAGTACTTGAAGTACTTCAGAAGTAATTCCTAAAACCATGTGACATTTATTTCCTGATGCACGCTACCGCATGCCATTTGCACGTGTATTTGGTACAGATAGTACTTTCGAAGCATAATACCAATGTCGTGTGACACTGTTTTTCCTGTTGCATGCTACCGCATGGCAGCTACATGTGTACTTGGCACACTGCTATTACATGGTTCAGCAGTAAAATGCTAAAACCATGTGACACTGTTTTTCCTGATGCACGCTCCCGCATGCCAGGTACACATGTACTTGGTACACTGTTATTACGAAGTACTTCCCATAATACTAAAATCATGTGACACTGTTTTTCCTGGTGCATGCTACCGCAGGTACTACAATCGGCTGCCCAAGGGTCAGGCATGCGATGTGGCAATAGTGCTGGACCCCATCATTGCATCGTCGAAGACCATCAAGTGAGTGCGCACATGGAAATCCCCATCTATCTGCAAGTCTATTTACACACACACACTGTAAGTGGTATATATACGACATGCTTCGACTGGGAGTGTACTTCATGCTGCATGTACCGTACACAAAAAAAGTGAGCATGATCATGAACCCATGCACACACACACCAAATTCACACGCACCAATCCACCAATTCATTCACATCCACCTGTGCCCCCCCCCTCCCCCCCTCCCTCTCCCACGCAGCGCGACGGTCAGCATAATAAAAAAGTGGGGCGCCAAGCGCGTCAAGGTCATATGCCTCGTGGTGTCCCGCCCCGGCCTTGCGCAGCTGCTCAGCACCCACCCCGACGTCACCATCCACTGCGCAGCCATAGACGAGCTCGCCGACAACGGCACAGACTTGGTTCCCGGCATTGGTGATGCCGGCGACCGCCTGTACCTGGGGCCCGCTCTCGGCGAAGACGACGGGCTGATGTCGCCCACCGCAAAGAGGCAGCGCAGCGACGCAGAGGCATGAGAGCTCCCAACAGTTTTTCCCCCAAGGGGTGGGGGGGGGGCAGGGGGGGAGTGCGGCTGCTGAGCAACAAGAGGCAGCGCAGCGATGCAGAGGCATGAGCACTCCCGACAGTTTTGCCCCCTGGGGGT
>JAULBY010029351.1:0-16123 GCA_032358315.1 Ophiocytium majus
TCTGATTTTCGGGTTACGACACGCATCGTGTGCAAAGGGCTTTCCGCGCCCTAAGCGGAGTTTAATAAAAGTACACTGGTAGCACAGCAGTCTCTGTTCCACGTGTTGCCATGCAGGGTCAAACCCTACTCAGTCGGACTCTGCGCAGTGCAGTGCAGGGCACACAGCTGCAGCACCTGCCCGTGTGCGGCCATCACTGGCAAAGTCAGCGCACATGACTTGAACCCATGCTTTATATGAGTGCTCAGCAGCGCCAGCAAGATGTCCATGTGGCTGCTTTCTTTCCATGCGATGACCACCGCCGTGTCACCGTGTGCTGCTGGCGGCAGCAGTGCCGCAGCACACACCTACTCTCGTTGTTGTTGTTGATTGAACGAACAAGACTGAAGAAGCGCCGCTCACCATTGAGAAGGAGTACCGTGCGGTTGCTGCTCGCGCCCGGCGTGTTAGCGACCAGGACTCGGCTGCCAGGTGCATCCGCTGGTGCTCCCGGGGTGGGATGGGGTACTGTACACACCGGTGAGTGGCGGGTGGCATGCAGCATCTGCGGTTGCAGCTGCAGACCCGCTTTTTCCTGTAGCTGGGTTTTTCTGAATCTAGTTCCGGAACGTTCCTGGGGGTCTTTCGCTCAATCGTCGCTGACTGATTGATTCCAGGGCAGGCAGCGTGCACGTGATACCTGAGCTCACTCTCCACCCTACCTCGCTCAACTGGCAAGCTTGAGACGTCAAGACCAGCCTCCCTTCGACAGGTGTGTGAACTACATGTACAGTTGCTGATGGCAGAGGGGAACCCACCCCTTTATGTTTGCGAGCGTGCACACACAGGCTGGGTGCCGGCGTGCCGGCTGCTGGCCCAGGGGTGCCGGAGTAGCCGGCTACCAGCCGCCGCAGCATGCCAGCGCTGGTCAATCTCTCTGATGCAACTCATGCACCTCCAAGTCTGACACACCCTTGCCTTCCACTCTCGTCCTGTCCCTCGCCTTTTTCGCCAGCTTGTCAGTGACACCGCACAGCAAACACCCCTCTGAAGCTCGATGATCGCGCCCATGCGCGCCCTTCTAAGCGTACCTCTCGTGCTGGCCGCCCTGGGGCGCTTCACACTGGCTGAAGCAAGTAACATGTCCGGTCTGCGCCAGCTGTGGGTCCCCGACGCTGCGGACGTGGAGGCTGCAGCAACAGACTTTTCGCTCGCGCTGACGCCGGAGCAGGTGCTTGGTCCCTACTACCCGACAGCCGACCAGGACTGGCACAACTACGACCTGACTTACGTCAGCGGGCAGCCGCAGAAGGCCGAGGTAAGCAGCACCGTGGTCTCAACCCCGCGCCGGCTGATGTGCGAGTCAACTCTGCGCGCAATAGCGGGGCCGCCCGAAGGATGCCGTAACTGCAGCGGAGCGAGCGCCAGCCTGAGGCGGATGATGCTGATGAGGGCATGGTGGGTTTTTGCACGTGTGGCGCGGCATGGCAGTGGAAGCGCACCTGCTTTCTGCATGAAATCGTACAGTGGCAGCGTGCATGTTGTTTTGAGTCGCTTAGACTTCGTCACGGTGCAAGCAGCAGTTGGGTGCAGTGCAAGTGCGGCAACCAGCATTTGCACAACTCGTACACCAGTACGCGTTACTGCCGCCTGCAGAGTGTACACAGCTCCCCCAAGCTGGTGCACTCACACTACAAATGGCACCGTCACTCCATTACCTAACCGCATGGCGCGCTGCTCCTCGGAACCCCTGCCTCCCCACACCCAGGGCCCCTACCTGCACATCAAGTCCCAGCTGCTCTACACGAACGGCGCGCCAGTGGCCGACGCCCTCGTCCGCATCTGGCAGTGCGACGGCAACGGCATCTACAACCACCCAACGTACGCGCAGTACTACCCTGACACCACGCCCGACCCCTACTTCCAGTACTTTGGCGAGACGAACACCGACGAGGAGGGGCGCTTTGCCTTCCTCACGGTGCAGCCCGTGAGCTACGCGGGGCGGCCGCGGCACGTGCACGTGCGCGTGTTTGTGTCGGACGTGCTGGTGCTGACGAGCCAGATGTACTTCCCCGGCGACACGCTGCTGCAGACGGACCAGTTCTATCAGGACGTGCCTCCCGAATTGCAGACGCAGCTGCTCATAAGCCCCGAGGAGAGCGATGACAAGGACGTCATGGAGGTGTCGCACGTGCTTGTCATTGCGCCGCCCTCGGTTTGAGGGCAGCCGCGGGTGGTTGTCGGCCTTGCGTGGCAGTTTTCCCACGCTGCGGCGCTTAAGAGCTTCCCAGGCTTGGGTTGCGCGGTGTGCATGCGCACCGCCCAAGGAATAGAGCACAATCTCTGGTAGTGTATGTACACCCGGTTGCTTAAATGTCCCGTTGTTTACACACACAGCAGGACTGGCATGGCGTTGCCGCCTACTGTACATTGATGAGCGTTTGCGCTGTGCGCGCATTGGCAGGCCGCGCCAGTGGCCCTTGGGCCAGCAGTATGCACATGGTTGTGAATTTTTTTTACCTTGACCGTGCTGGCATGCTTTTGGTTTGCAACACATTGGCCAATACAACGATTGTCAACAACAGAGTGGGTCCCTGTGTTGCTTGCTGCGTCAAGGCACTGTCTTTTGTGTATGTGCTTGTGTCTGGCGGCCTCGCCACTGCCGCCGCTGCTGCCGCACAAACCTCTGCTGTCGCTGATTTGCAGACACCGCCACTGTGGCTGCCATCCGTTCCGCGGCTGCTGTCGCACAGCGGCACCCCAAGCATACTACAGTCCCTGGCAGGTCGAGCCCTAGGTAGCCTGCTGGCACCCATTAGCCCTTTCTTTGTTCGTACACATTCTTTGTCCTGTAGCTGCCAAGTGCCATGGCCACCAGTGAGCGTGCTGGCATACATGTCATGGGTTCTTGCACGCCCCCAAGTGCAAATACTTCCGGAGTAAATAAAATTACAGTGTAGCACACTTGGCAATGGTGCAAAGCTGATGGCTTTACAGCATGTCAACCCTTGAACTGCACATGGATCATCGTGCAATGGGCTGCACACACGGAACATCATGTGCCTCTGCATGGGGCGCGTAGCTTGAGCGCAGCAACTGCGCACTTGCAAGTGCACTTGATACGACTGTGGAACCTGTGCCTCCAGAGATAGTGTGTGTCCAGCGCGAAGTACCTTGACTCGATCGACTGCTGGCAGGCGAGTGCCAAGGACAAAGCCTGTGAGTGCACGGGGTGCGGCTTGCCGCCTCTCGTCTGTGTGCGTCCTGCACTTCCCAGGCCTCCAGCTGCTGACATGTGCCAACACCATTCACACACGCGCACACACACAGTAGTCGCCGTCTTGGATGTATTACATTCGATATACTGCAAGAGTACTGTCAAGACCTGGGGCACTGGCAGCTTGCAACATTGCGTGCTGGCTGCGCATAGGGCAAAGGGCATATATATGTGCATGGGAGAGATACAACATTGCGTGCTGGTTGCACATGGGGCCGCCTTGTTGAGCCACGTCAAAAGGGCATATGTATGTGCATGGGGGAGAGACTGCTGCTCAGCAGTTGCATGACAACACTGCCACAGCAGCACAGCATGCATGCAGGCAAAATGCAGCATGTATTTCAAGCACTACACATGCATAGTACCAGCTGTCAAGTGCACATGTGCCCCTGCAGCAAATTCATTGTGCACTGCATTAGAGTCTTTGCTGCCGACCTCGCACACAGAGCACATGTGACTTGCAGGCTTGTGACTGCGCATGTGCATGAATTTTATGACAGTTGCATTCATCTTCTGCTTTCTAGCGCATCAAGCACTGCGCCAAGTCATCATGACACAGGGTTGAGGGGGGAGGCTGGGGGGGGGAGAAGGGGGGGCACCCAGGCTACAATACTGCTGAGCATAGAAGGGGCAAAGACAGGGCAGCAAAGACGCATCATCACTGGCTCAACCAGAATTGTATGCTGTTGTGCTCATATAAAGTGAGTTTGCGGAAGTTGCAATGCCAGGAATGGCATTGTGTCCGTGTCCTGTATCGTGCCCTTGGAATACCATGGTACAGGCATATAGTGGGGGCTGTGGGACTGTATGCATGCACACACACACTGACACCACATATTGCTGTACACCCGCTAGCCCCTATCCACATGCGCACACGCACAGTTACTGTGTGCCACCAACAAATACCACTGAAGGTCAGTGCCGCGAGCAAGTCTTCTTGAGCTGCAGCACCAGGCCTACTATCGCCGCAGGGTCCCCTGTGGCGCCAGCGGCAGTGGCAGCAGCAGCACATGTGGCAGCGCCGTGAGCAAAACAACAGAACACCTTTGATTTGTTATACAAAGTATACAGTGATGGTGCGCAGTGACAAAAGCGGGCACATGGTGCGGCGAGAAGCTTATAGCAGATCCAGAGCACATGAGCAGCCTGGGGGAGCCTAGGCACAGCATCTGCATGTATGGGCAGCACTTAACTTACTGGGTGGCTAATTACTTCCAGTCTTCTGAAGTACCTGATTGCACACAGCGGACACGCTCGCACGCATGGTTGCCATGCAGCGCGCAGTAGTGACAGCAACCTACAAGACGTTACTCTCTAAAGGGCATGCTCACTGACTGCTGTAAGGTGTGGAAGGTGTGTCATTTGGACAGAGTGCATGCTAAAACATTCTACTAGTACTTCTTGAACTACTTCTGATGTACTACGTTGCGGGTACTGTACTGACCTCTGCTGACGACATCCTCTGCCGCCTTGGCAGTCACCGGCAGCCGCTTTGCATCCACCAGCTGCAAGCGAGCGGACAACCACACCCAGCAGCGCACGCATGCAAACGGCGTGTGTGGCAGGTGCTAACGCATGCACCATGTGTGCCACCCCGCCATCTGCCATAAAGCTCAGCCTTACTGACATGATTTGCACCTCGCACTCCCATGAGCACTGCCATTGCCAGCGCATGCATGCACTGCAGTGGCGTGGCATGCACACTGCATGCACTGTATTGGCATGGCATACACACCGCATGCACTGCATGGGCATGGCATACACACTGCATGCGCTGCAGTGGCATGGCACACACACTGCATGCACTGCACTGGCATTGCATACACACATGCACCCCCCAGGGGCGCCGACCAGCAGGGGCCACTGGCACACCGGCACCCCTTACAAGTTCACAACCAAATACTGCACACAGCCCAGCCGCCAGTGAACAGCGAGACAGTCAACTCCATGCACACAGCGTTTGTGTCGCTTACTCACCCAGGCAAGGCAGCGCCGGATGTTCTGCAGGCAGTGCGCGCGCGTGCGGGGCCGCATCTCCACTCCCACGGGCACCTGCCCCAGCGCGGACAGTTTGCTGCACAGCCTGCGTGTAGCGCGTACGCACGGGCGCGCATGCGCAGAGCCAGCGGCAGCAGCGTTGGCGCGGGAGAGCGCGTGTGGGCACCGCACCGTGAGTTTGCGCCACACTGCATGTGCCACGCCGGCCAAACACATGGTAGATATGGTTATCAGGCCACATGGTTAACTACGTAATACTTCAAGTATTTGTGTTCGCTCAAAAAATACTTCTGAAGTTGTTGATAAAAATTGAACACAATGAAATGGCAGGAAAGACTAGATTACATGTGGTGCCGGCTCTGCACACTACTAGTGGTTGAACCATGTCCAAAGCGCAATGGGCAATCGCGGGGTCCAGCGGGTGCTGACTCTGAGGCGGCGGCACGCACCGCGCGAGCAGCAGCCCGTTGGTGAACTCGTGTACGGGGCCCTCCCTCAGGGAGTGCGGGCTCTGCAGGGGCAGCCCCATGCTGGCAAGCCACGCAGCGGCAGCGTCCACCTGGGACGCGGTGGGCTGCTGCAGAGCGGTGGGGAACAGCGCACACACGGCAGGCAGCGCATGCGCATGGGTGAGAGGGCCCCATTAGAGGCTTCAGGTTAATGCATGCGTGTGTCACCAGGAGGCGCCCGAGCACAAAACAAGCGTTTTCACTGCCGGCGCATATACACAGGGCGGGAAATGTCTTGGTGGACGGCGGGTCACCTGTTGGCGCGCTACCATTGTGATCTGGGATCTCAGCCCCGATCAAAAAGCCGGGCAGGGGGGAGGGCGACAAGAGCACGCCATGTGGCTACAGTCACTGAAGCGGACAAATCCGTGCAGCACCCGTGGCAAAATGCTTGCGCCGCCGCACGGGGCAGCAGCCGCAGCGGCACCAGCCCCTCCACGCCACGCCCGCTGGCGCCTGCGCACCTGGCCGCCGCCGCATCCACCGCCAGACGCGCGCACAACGCGCTGCGCGGCGTCGCACCGAGTTGACCCCTCGCACTGCGCCGCCGCCGCCGTTGCCGTCGCTGCTGCAGGCTCCCACTCCCTGAGCACCTCCTCCACGCTCGCGGCGCGCACGCTGGAACGCCCGCCGCTGCTGGCGCCGCCGCCGCCGCCGCCGCGCAGCGACCGTGGCGATGCCGCACCGGGGCTGCAGAGGCTGTGAGCGGTGTGACGCCGTGTAACCCTGACCGGCGATGCAGCACCAGGGCTGCTGTGGCTGTGGGCAGTGTGACGGTGTGTCGGCGGCCGCGGCGCGGGCGGCGGTGGAGTGGAGGGCGGGGGCGATTGCGGCAGGCCAGAGTAAAGCACGCGGCGAAGCACGTCTGATGCCGTGACGGCCCGCGGCGGCGGGGTGCTGAGTGGGTGGCTGGCGGCGGCGGCTGGGTGGCGGGGGGCGGGAAGGCAGGTGAAGACGTGCACGTCTGCGTTGGCGTGGCGGGGCAAGGTGGGGGTGTGGGTGGGAGGGCGGACCGGGGTGGTTGGGTGGGTTAGTGAGGGTTTGGCGCTGCTGACACAAGCCCTCATGCCTGCAGTTGTAGGGGGTCTCCAGCATGCTCACATGAGTGAACATGTACATGTGAACATGAACATGTACTTCAAAGAACATGGTAACGGTGCCATGTACAAAGTATTTTTATGACATGCATGTACATCAGTTGGCATGCGACATACTCAACTATACCAAGGTATGATGCACCCCTCCACCACACCATCCCCGTCCTCCCTGCACCTGCCTCCTCCGTTGACATCGCGCCAGTAGGCGCCATGCACAACGCTCTGCGGGCATCGTCATCTGCATCACACAAAACTAGTGATGGGTCACGGCGTATAACGTATTTTATACGCTATACAACATACGGCGTATTTCTACGCCCAAAAATGCGATATACGGCGTATTTGCCGTATAATGTATGCGTTATAAGGCGTATTTACATACGTTATACGGCGTATAATGCGAAAATTATACGCTGCGACCCACCACTGTACACAAAATGCAAGCGACCACTTACCCGGGCTGGGCGGCCCCACATAGAGCAGCGGCGGCGGCGAAGGGTGTAGGTCCGCGCTGGCGGCAACGTCACTATCGTGCACTCCCTCGCCCACAATGCGCGGCGTCCAATTAGTGCGCTCCGCAAGTCCGGCGCTTGGTGTTGGCGTTGGTGTTGGCAGCGGCAGCGGTGGGCACAGGGCTGGAGGCGCCGCTGGGGAGTCTGCGCAGTGCACGGTGATGTCCGCCTGCGCACACACGGCGGGTGGTGTGCTTGTGCAGGTGCGAAGGCGCTGGTGAGCACCAGCCCGCCTGCGCGCGTATAAAAAATACACTACCGGTGTGTAGTAGATGTTAACTAAGTACCAATACTACGTAGTATACGACGTATTATTAGGCACCATACTCTGAAGTACATGCATGTAAATATATTTCGAAGTACAAACTTAGTACCGGTACGGTACTACTAGTAGTTTTAGTAGAGTGGAGTACATACCAGTATATGTACTTCTGAAGTATATTGTACTTCAGAAGTACCCGGTATGTAATTTGGCACCTGGCAGGTGTTGGAATGCCTGGTGGGCTGTCACAACACTCGCACAGCGCGCACGTGCACCACAGCGCACCGCCACACACACGCACGCAACCTACAGTAGCCGCCCAGTACTGCTCAGCAGAAGCAGCGCACACGCGTCCATCGCACATTCAAATAAGGGGCACACATACCTCACTGCGGCCCGTTGGCGATGTCATGAGCGGCTGCTGTGCCAGTGGCTCATGGTCGGCCGGCCACTCATCTAGCGTGCCAGGGACCAGGTCACAGCGCTCCCCGTCGCGCTGCCACTCGTCGCCCCACAGCTGCCAGCCGTGCTCACCACCACTCTCCTCTGATGCCCAGCCCCCTCCCAGCTGCGCAGCACACGGCCGCTGAGAGCCCTCACATGGCTGCTGGGCACCGTCGGCAGGCCACTCCGCAAGACCCCCCCCCTCCTGCCGCTGAGCAGCAGCGCCTGCCCACCCCTGCCCACAGTCGCCAATGCTTGCGCCAGTGCTGTAGCCGTCGGCAGCAGAGTCGCTGCTGCTATGACAGGCACCAGCAGCGCTCGTGCCAACGCCTTGCCGCCATGGCAGCGTCAGACCCATTCCTCGCCGATCCGGCGGGGGCGTTGCAGGCGCCGGCAGCGGCGCCGCGCACAGTAGATCGGGCCGCCGCTCCATACCGCAGCCCCCCGGCAGGCCGGCGCCCACCACAGGCGCGCTTGGCAGCGACGGCGGCGGCAGCGGCAGCGGCGGAGGCGTGTCGGCGGCGCCACTGGCTCCAAAGGCGCTGCCGCTCCACCCCTCCTGAGGTTCTGCACCATCGTCGTCGGAGCCTGGCATTGAATGGCTGCCGCAGCAGCTGTAGCGCCTCGCCGCGCATGCGCTTGTCGAGGGCGGCGGCGGCGGCGCAAATTGTGAGCCAGCGGCTGCTGCGCGCAAGAGGTGGGGCTGCGCGCTTGCGCCCGTGCTGCACAGCAGAAGGGCGCTCGCCGCTGGTGCGCGGGGGAGCAGCGGCGGTGGCGGTGGCGGTGGCTGAGCAGGCGCTTGGTGGGCGGCGAGAGGTCCACCAGTTTCGCCGTTGGAGTTGGCGCTGAGCTCGTGTTTGGGCACGCAAGGCGCTGGTGTCGGTGCGGGGTCTGCACAGGTGCACAGTCACGTGCAGGGCGCGCGAGCGTGAGGGCGGGGAGCCTCGGCCACGGGGGCGCGCACAGCACACTGCAGCATATGCATGCGCTACATGGTGGGCATGCTATATGTATGCCACGCATGCACAAATGCATGTTATACCCTGTGGCATACTCGAAGTATGAAGCATGCATTTACGGAACGCTACTATGGGCACGCAGGCGTGAGTGTGCCCGGCAGTCAGTGTGCACACAGAGCGACCATGGAGCAATCAAGTGGAACACAACAGCACAAAGCAGCCCCGCACGGCCTGCGCATGCAGCCGCACCGCCGACATGCCCCATGCGAGGGCAGAAACTACTACCTGGGTGCACAGGAAACCCACCTGGGCAACAGAAAAACTACCTGGGTACATGGGAAAGATACCTGGGTACATGGTAAAACTACCTGGGCACACAGGAAAGCTACCTGGGTACACAGAGAACTTACCAGGGTACACAGAAAACCTACCAGAGTACACAGAAAACCTACCAGAGTACACAGAAAAACTACCTGGGTAAACAGAAAACTACCTGGGTACACAGAAGGTCTACCTGGGTACACAGAGAAAACATACCTGGGTAGAGATGGCGGGGAACCAGCGGTGGCTCCCTGTCCGCCCACGCCAGTGCCCACGCACCAAACGCGGCTGCATCTGCGTGAGAGAGCAGCGTGCACGCACCACCGGTGGCGTGGGATGGCGCCTGCGCGGGCATACATTTGTGAACTGCTCATCCCCTATTATCAGCTATTCGCATTGGATGGTATGGCTGGCAGCCACAAAGGGGTAAGGGTAGAAAGGTACGCTTAGCCCAAGAACTCCGCCGCACTGCAACATAAACAACTGATCAGGGACGGCCACTCAGAGGGCGGGGGGGGGGCAGGGGGGCATGTCGGGCTGCTGACTTATAATTTCTTTTCTTATTAATGGGAGAGAAAACCGGGGATGTGACATAAAAAAAAGGTACGTGACAGTACGCTTATGTACGCCAACTTTGCCCTCTTGCATGCGCTATGTGCAGCAACAATGGCTGGTGTGTTCTCGCGAACGGACTGTGGGGACAAAGGCGTGGCCGCAGCAGTGGGGCACACAACCACCACCCACGCACACAGTTGTCATGGGGCGATGGCGGCCGCTGCAGCAGGCGCCGCACGTGAGGCTTGCAGCGTGCGCGTGCGACAGTCACTCACCGCCGCCGCCATCGTCAATGCCATGTGTGGAGCAGTGGCCCTCCAGGCTGGTGGTGTCCCAGTCGCCAGCCAATGCTGCTGCCGCTGCATTGACGGCCGCTGCTGTGATGGCGTGGGCGGGGTGCGGCCGAGGCACAGCGTCAGAAGCGGTCTTGGGGAAATAAAAAAATGAAACAAAAAATACCAATATACTTGCTACCGGTACAACAGTAGTACTCGCAAGTATTAACGTCACGCTGCGCCCATTATGACTTCTGGGAAATACCTTCCCACTCCACTTTACAATAGGTTTACTTTAGTTGTAGTTACTTGGTAGCAGTACTATTGTAACTGGAAGTACAAGGTTTGTCACGCAGTCAAGCAGGTGCTAAGCCCCGTACTGTCGACATGTGCCATAGTCACCGTTTCATCTTTTCGGACACTCCCGAACTAGGTTAGATACTGCATGCCTGAATAGTGCACATGCTGGCTACCGGCATGAAGGCATGCACTGCATCGCGGCGCGCCTGCAGGCGGCTGCCGCACCTTGCGCTGAGCACCATACAAGGCCAGTGTGCAGTCACCGGTGCCACACGCACCAACGTCAGGCGTGGCCGCTAAGCGCACAGGTGGAGTTATGTATATTTGATGTTACGCTGAGCACACCGCAACATCGCCACAACAGGCAGCGGCCGCTGCCACACACATCAACGCTAGGCGCGGCCGCTAAGCGCACAAATGGAGTTATATACGACGACAAAGTATGGTGGCGTGGTGTGTGCGAACACGGACGGGCCTGCACACCTGGCGGCGGGGATATGTGCGCGCCGTCGTGCCGTGGGCTGCTTGCATTTTGGCGGCGTTCGTTGTGCTGCTGAGCAAGTGGGCGCTCCCCCTGCTGCGCGCACGTGGCTGGTGCGGCGGCGCCGGCCTGCAGGCACCGCAAAGGCAGCGTATGCATGTAAGGCAGCGTATGCGTGTACAATGGTGGTTTGTTTGTACTGCTACCTAAACTAGTTGATTTATTTGCACCTGTGGGCGTGCAGGAGCCCAGATCATGCAAGCCAGCATGAAGCGATGCCCATGCGCGACCTCATAGGATTAATATACAGCAGTCACCACCTTTTTTGGCGTCTGGCGCATCTGTTTTGGAGTCCACTACCAGTAAGTCTTGCACTCGTGTCGCGCTGCCAGAAGTGTGTGGTACAACACAGGGTTTAAGGCCATGTCCACATACGTAGTGATGGGTCACAGCGTATAATTTTTGCATTAGACGCCGTATAACGTACACAGATGAACGTATTTACACGGCAAATACGCCGTGTCTCGCGTTTTTGGGCGTAAAAATATGCTGTGTTTGTATAACGCATAAATTACGTTATACGCCGTGACCCATCACTACACATACGCCAACACACATCAATATGTACAGCGCAGTCGCGATTTAGCGCAGGGTAGTGTCAACCCGCTCACATCCCGCTTCAAGCAAGACCCACACCACAGCAAATAGCGATGCGTATATTCATTACCTAGTGGTACAACAACCATGTGCTCAGTGACAGGCCTTCGGACCCCGCGCTACGCCGCGTACCCCACTAAATCAAAGCGCACCAACTCGCGATTGGCCTGCGTATAATATATTCATATACTATCGGTACACGACATTCATGTGGCCTCCTTCCTTGCTGGTGAAGGGGTGCCTCCTCAGCACTGCGGGCGCTTGAGGGCTTTGTAGTAGGTTGTGCATAGCATACATGGCGCGTCGTTACACGGCCACACCCACCTTTCATAGCAGACCCACCAACCTCTCCAGATGGCTTCCCCACACAACACCCTGTGGCTCTTGCACGCCCACAAGTGCAAATAAATAAAACTACCGGTACACTACTAGTTCAGTAGTATATGCGCACACCAGGTACACTATGAGCCGCCTTCCACGCCCAACGCACACACACTGTTACGCGCAGCCCCCCCGGCAAACAGACCACGCACCTGGTGCAGCGCCGCAGCTGGCTGGGCACCGCCTCTCCTAGGGTCAACGCCAGTGGCGGCCGCGTGCACATCTGCCAGCAGGTGTAGGATTGCGCACCAGTCGCCGCGCACCACGGCCTCCTCCACTCGCGGCGTCAGGTGCTTCCTGAGGCGCAGTGTTGAGCACGTGTATATGAAGACTCATTCAGGAGCGAAAATAAACTGTAGGTCTCCCCGCCGGCAGGGGCCGTCACCCTGGGGTGGGCCCGTGCAAGGGGGTGAACAAAGCGAAGAGTTGCGCCTACCCAGGGCAATCAAGTCTCGCACCTACCGAAGCGCGGATTCCATCATAGAGATGTGGCGCCTTCAAGTGGGCTGCAGTATATGTCCCCATGGACCATATATGCATACGTTTAGTACGCATCAGGCACGAAATGTCGCATACATGCGCTACAGGCGTGGGCCCCTGAGCCGGCCAAACTTTACACACTTGCACTTCGAAAACCGTCGTGTATGCGCGCCATACGTGCCCCCCTCTCTGCTGAGGCGGCACGTGCACAGACCAGCTACGGCTCAGCCGCCACGACAAATTTCCGCTATTCTCTTGCTGGCGCGCAAGAAATTGTTGGGGCACGGCCTGGGGTCACCGGGAAAGTTTCTGCTGCAGAGAGTTCCTGCTGCGCATCTGTGAGAAAATTATGTGTGGCGCGCACCGGCAGCTGTTGCCCCGCCACTGCATTTGCGCACCACACCCTGTTAGCGGCGCATCTGGCGGCAGAGATTCGCGTGTTTTGCCTGCGACACGGTCACAAAACATGCGCAGCACTGCGCCCGCTGCTGCATCCCACTCAGTACCCCAGAGCTACTGACGCTTCAGGGTACAAAGTGTTACAAATACTTCTGAAGTTTACTTACAAGTCTTCCTCGGGTGATGCTGCCAAAAGTGTGTGCAACAATACGGCTGCCATGCCCCACTGCCAGCAGGTTGCTGCCTGCACAATGGTGTGCTGGGCTGAAGGCACGCCGCTGGCTGTGCACCTATGCGCTGGCGCCAGTGAAGCAAAGGTACTGCCCCTCACTGCCGCGTCGGGCACCTGCACACTGACACCAGCACATTCTTATTACAATCAAAGATGACCTAGAGATGCTTGCGTGGTTTTTTCGTGTTCACTGCTGAGCATGTGCGCTGACTTGCGAGGCGAGAGCTGTTTGGGAGCTGCATGACCGGCGTGTGGGCAACGTCGCACTCAGCAACCAGCCCCAGCCCCAACAAGGCAGGGAAGTCGCAGACACAGAGCAAGCCTGTGGGGTGACCGTGTCTGTCGCTCAACGCCAAGGGTGCTGGTGCTCAGCAGCAGTGCAGTATGAGTGTAACTGTGCGTGCCTCTCAACAATGAAGGCTGCTCAGCAGCTCTGTGGTATGAGTGAACCGTGTCTGTCCTCTCAACATTAAAGGGTGCTCGTGCGCAGCAGCAGGTCTGGTATGAGCCAAACTGTGCCTGTCTCTCAGAAGGCTCAAGGGTGCTGGTGCTCAGCAGCAGCACTGTGGTTTCACACATGTTCATGAATGAAATCACCTGCTCATGGATGGCCAGGCCCGCAGCGCCACGACAGCCTTGGCGACGTTGCTCAGCTGCGCGCCAACGGTCCTGGGCTCGCGCTGCCAGCCTGCCACACACACACACACACAGCAGCCCAGCGCACGCAGCGGCACGCGCCATGTCACCACACCACGCACTGCTGCAGCTGGCATGGGGAGCGCACCAGGCAAGCGCACCCAAGCGCAAGTACACATCCCTTCCGCAGCGCTACGAGCACAAGCCGTCCCGTGGTGCCTGCGCCGCCTGTTGCGCCATGCATAGGGTTGCCGGAATCGTAACAACTGACAAAATTACTCCGTAACTTGTAGCGCAGTTTTCGCCGTGACCTTATAATACTTGCAACATCTTCCAGAATGTTTTGTGCTCAGCACAGCACGCCATCACAAATGTTAAGGTATCGTAGGCTGCCGCAGGCGTTTGCAGCGGGCATCATGGCATTAGCGTTGACCGTAATGTCCCGGAATAACGATTGCGGCAACTCTAGCCATGCATGACTGGCAACAACAACACAGGTGGAACATGGCGGGCGGCGGGCAAACTCATGCCGCATGCACAATGGCGCACATGACTGGCAACAACATCACAGATAAAGCATGGCGGCGCGGCAGGCAAACCAAGCGATGGCGTACCTCTAACGGGGCGCCCTGATGCCGCCTCCACGATGGCACACAGCAGCGTGCCATCACAAAGGTAGGGCTCGAGCGCATACAGGTTGTGCGGCGCCACGCCAACCCCCAGGCACCCATCGAGCAGGTCCGCAGGCATGGCGCCGGCACCTGCGCCAGAGGTTTGTATAGTATTCATAGAAGTTGGTATATTTATTAGTCATGGAGACATGAAAGCATGTGCGCACCAGCTGCACTGCTGAGATCAGGATTGGCGCCGGCACCTGCACCACAAGTTTGTATGTCAGTCAAAGTGACATTTTCATGAAGGCATGTGTGCACCAGCTGTACTACTGAGATCTATGGGGGGGAGGGTCGGCTCACCAGAAGTTGGTTGGGCGTAGGGGAGGCGGTGGGTGGTGCATGCGGAGAGAGAGCCAGAGCCCACCAAGGTGCGGCTGCTGCAGTCTCTGCTGCGCAGCCGCTGCCAACAGCGGCATACCTCAATGTTTTGAAGTTTGCACTTGCTGGGGGATTGGGCATGTTCAAGGAGGGTTGCAGAAGTATGTGTGCCTCATGGTTTGCAGTGCCAAGGTGCCCCCCTTGCCGTCATTTTGCGATATACTTCAATACTTGAAGTATCGGACAAGCGCGGCAGAATCTGCAGGTTTGTGAGAGAAGAACAGGGCAGAATGGTCGCGCCTGCACAACAGCCTGTCGCTGTGTTGTTTAGGCGCGCTCGCGTGTGTACATGGCTCACCACGCTACTGCTGAGCACCACCAAACACCAACGCACCATACACTCCAAAGGCTGCTCACCCATGGTTGTAGTGCTGTTGGCAGCGGCAGCCGCGGCAGTGCCTGCTCCCGCCAGCGACGACAATGGAGAAGCACCTGCGCCTGCAACGCCACGGCTGATCCACTGCAGCAGGGCGGCCTCAAGCGCGTTCATCTGCGCGGCAAACGTTGCGGGCGAAGAGAAGGCAGCAGCAGCGCACAGCCCAGTGTCAGCGCGCTTGTACATGGTGCGCTGCCATCGCATTGGTGGCGCCACAGCGCACTGTTCAAAGGAGCTGAGCCGAAAAGGCGAGGTGCATGCATAAAACACAGCCGCAGGTACTATGCGGAGCACCAGTGATGCACAATCGGCGATGCTGCAGGGACCATCGCGCAACCGCACGCATTGCGCACCACACACCACTGTGCAGCCGCCTACCATCGCGCCAAGGCACCGACCAACTTCAACTAGCAGTTGAAGTACTCCAGTCCCTTGCCCCGCACCTTCTCCTGACGGGCGTCAAACGCCCACTTGACGCCCGCCGCGCCCTCGGCCAGCGCCGCCCGAACTTCAACTGGCAGCGCCGCCCGAACGTCAACGTCCCCCGCCGCCCCCCCGCACTCCCCCGCACCCCCCCCCGCCAGCCCCCCCACCTGGCACAGCCCCCAGAGCACCCCCCAGCAGACGTCACCATCACCACGCAGCAGAGCGCTCACGGCTGCAGGGTCAGCGCACAGCGCCGCGGCCAGCAGCTTGTCGGCGGCGGCGCGCTTGTCCACGTGCGCGCGGAGCCACGCCAGTGCGCCGCGAATGTTGCTCAGGCAGTCGGCGGCGGCCAGGGGGCGCCAGCGCGTGGGCGGCGGCAGGGGCATGCGCAGCGCCACCGCTGCCGCTCCCCTGTTTGCGGCTGCTGCTGCCACTGCTGCTGCCGAGGCAGCTGCTGCTGAGCACCAGGCGATGGCGCACAGCAGGCAGCCGTTGCGAAGGCCGTCGGCGGGGGG
>JAULBY010029362.1:0-16121 GCA_032358315.1 Ophiocytium majus
TGTCTGATTTCCTGGTCACACGCACCGTGTGCAAAGGGCTTTCCGCGCCCTAAGCGGAGTTTAATAAGAGTACATGCGTACACACTTCAAGAAGGGGTTCACAGCCACTGGGCAGCATTGTTTGACCCTGGCAGTGGCAGGCCATGGTGGTATGCTCCAGAACAGCAGCACTTAATGGTTCGAAAACATCACTACTGCCAGCACAGCACAAACAGGAGACCACGCTTCACACCCTGGAAAGCTATGGCGCTGAGGGCAAGGCTGCGGAACAGCGACAAGTTGTGCAGACCGTATGAAAACACGAGACACAAGTTGGTACATTGCACTGCCCGCCCATCCGAAACCTTTACAATGCCGCGGCGACACACCACCTGGGGCGCGCACAGCAGGCACACGCGCTGCAATGCTGCGGGGCCCGCAGGAACAACGACACAAAGACACACTGTGTGGCACAGGAACAGCACTGCGGTGTGCTGATGGCTCCTGGCCTCTCCTAGCGCCTTGGGCCGACCTGCTCAGCAGCCCCAGTGACACCACAGACACTGCGGGCAGTTGCAGTCACAGGTGGCTGCTGAGCACTGCCGATCACCGCACAGGCGGCTCCTGCTGCTGCCGCTGCACCGCTGCTGCACTTGCCAACCAGCGCAGCGCCCATAACGGGGATTCTGCCCGCTACAATAGCAATAGCCGCAACACAGTATAAGCAAATGGCTCGCCAGGCCACTTGGAGCACCTGGTGCGGCAGGTGCGGGCGGCACCACCATGGCACACCGCATGGCAGCCTATTGTTGCCGCCGCCACCTCCGCCACTGCCGCTGCCACAACCGCTGCCGCTGCCGTGTGTCGCTGCCCCCACGACTGCTGCTGCCGTCGCCGCCGCCACCTCTGCATACCACACACCACCGGTGGCGGCGGCAGCGGCACCGCGCGCCATCGGTGGCGGCGGCAGCGGCCGGCCGCGACTCACTGCAGCTCCTTGCCCATGAACTTCCGCTTGGAGAAGAACTGCCACCACTTGGACTTGGTGCCGTCGGCAAAGACGCGCTCGATGAGGCGCAGGCCCAGCTCCTCGCGCACCTGCTTGAAGTACGCCTTGAACATCTCTGCACGGAGCGGAGCGCCGGCAGCGGCAGGTGGGCCCCACAAACGACACAGCAGCAGCGGCATGAGCAGCGGCGACGGCATGGCAGCAGCAGCGGCAGGAGAAGCGGTGAAGGCGGCAGCGGTGCCAGCAGCAGCGGCGGGCGGTGGCAGGGGCAGCGGTGACGGTGGCGAGAGCAGCAGCGGCGGCGGCGGCAGGAGCAGCAACGATGGCGGAGGCAGCATTGATGGCGGAGGCAGCAGCAGCACGGTCAGACAAAGGAGCAGCGGTAGCGTCCAGACACATACTTGGGAAGTACCAGTAGCAGTAGGTACCGCACAACATAATTATAGTCAGGTTTGCTCAGCAGCAGGCCCTGCCTCATGGCACTTCATGCATGCCCAATCCTGCTCTCCCAGCGCCCTGGCCCAGCAGCTCACACGACCTAGCTCACCACACTCTCACAGTAACTTGTTGACAACCTTCACAAACTTCAGTATCGTGAACATGACTCTAGTACTTGTTGAATTATTGGGCCAGCAGGGTAGAGCACCAGCCGCCACGGGCGGTGCGGGCGGCACAGACAGCGGCTGTGCAGCAGCGCCAGCAGTTGCAGCCTCCCAGAGCAGCTGGTACAATAACTATTGTACACAGTGCACTTGCCGCTTTCCATGTTTTATTTTGTTTACCTGCTTCATCGCGTGACTTGGGCGCCGGGAATATGGTTCCCAGCTGCCACCCCGGCTCCCCAGGCGCCGCAAATCCCTTGTTCGCCAGCAGGTTGAGCACGCGGTTGGCTGCTCAGCAGGTTGCAGAGGAAAGTTGAAGGTTGCATAGTTGAAGTTGGCACAGGTTGCGGCAGCAGAAGCAGCGGCGGCAGCAGCCGAGGCAGCCGAGGCAGCGGCAGCAGCGGTGGCAGCACGGGCAGAGGTAGCAGCGGTGGCAGCAGAGGTGTCGGCAGCAGCAGCATTTGTGGCAATAAGCAGCATGGCAAGGGCAGCCGCACCAGCAGCAGTGGCGGCGGTCGCAGACGGCGTCCCCCAACAGGTGCAAAAGTCATGCGTAGCTGTAAGGTCGTGGCAGCATAAGCAGCGGCCGCAGCAATAGCTTGAGTGCTGCGGGCCAGGGCGTCAGCTGTGCGCGGTGCGGCAACAGTCCCCCCACGGCAGAGCAGCATGGTTGTATGGCCTGCCTGCTTGGGGCACGTCTTGTTGTTGTCGGTACTTCCAAAAAACCACATGTATTGGTACATGGTATACTTCTGCAAGTTTACCTATGTACAAGCTGTAGATGACCGTGCGGTCAACATGTACGTACTTCGCAGTACTATGTACGCCGTGTTCGACAATTTCGAGCGTACTTATAATTATGCTTGAAGTAAGTACTGAAGTAAACAAGTATACTTCCAAAGTACATACATGTACTTCAGAAGCATATACAGTGTACACGTATACATACTACTAGTACATCTGCTGTATTTTACACTTCGTGTTGCAGAGCATTGATGCCCACTCACCGCCGTTCTTGTCTTCAACCTTCTCGAGCTCGCGCAGGCACTGCTGAGCATAGAAGGTGAGGTAGATGAGGGTACGGTCGGAGCTGTTCTCCACCGCAAAGTTGCGGAACATGACGTTGGCGCGGAAGTAGAAGAGCGTCTCCTCCACAATGTCCTCCGCGTCACCTGCAAATGGTAATGACAACATGGCAGTGCGCACTTTGAACTTGGTTCACAAGTTGTTGGGTATTGATATTTAGTTCAAAAAAGTACATACACAGTACAATGTCCTCCGCGTCACCTGCAAATGACAAAAACAATGTACTTACAAAGTATGGCGACGCGCACATAATCTGGGTTTCAAGAGGCTGACTAGCCCACCATAAGGTTTCACAACATTACATTGGCGCGGAAGTAGAAGTGTGTCTACTTCACAATGTCCTCCGCGTCACCTGCAAAATGGTAATAACAATATGGCAGTGCGCACATGAACTCGGTTCATAAGTTGTTGGGTATTGATACATCATACACAGTACAATGTCCGCCGCGTCACCTGCAAATGACAAAAACAATATACTTGCGAAGTATGGCAACGCGCACATAATCTGGGTTTCAAAAGGCTGAGTACCCCACCATAAGGTTTCATAACAATACATCGGCGCGGAAGTAGAGGAGGGTCTCCTTCACCATGTCCTCCACCTCACCTGCGAATGCTGATAACAATATGGTGGCGCGCACATGAGCTCGGTTCGCAAGTTTTTGGGTATTGATACGCACATACACACTACAAAGTCCTCCGCGCCTGCAAATGACAAAAACAGTATGGCAGCGCGCACATAAACTGGGTTTCAAAAGTTTGAGTACCCCACATTACATGGGTGTGGAAGTAGAAGCGCGTCTCCTCTGCAATGTCCGCTGTCTCATCTGCAAATGATAATAGTATGGAAGCGCGCACATGAACTCGGTTCAGAAGGTCCTGAGCACCGGTACCGGTATTACTCACACAGGCGCAAATACAAGGACTTACTTCAAGTAGTTGAAGTACTAGATAGTGATAAACCACAACCGCACTGCTTACGCGTACTGCTGGTAGTGCTGGGTAGGGTGTAAGTGTACCTATGCCGGCAAACGTGCCTGCACATGCAGTTTATCATGCGCTGTAGCATTGCAACTCTGCCAAACTGCAACACGCCCCAGCAGCGAAGGGGCGCGCTACACCAGGGCTGCTAGTTTCATAAGTACTTCTTGAAGTACACTGTACCAAACGGCGTATATGTCTACGCCCCCTACACCGCCTCAGTGACGCCAGAGGTGCCCCACGCCTCACAGGGAGCATGGCCGGTGGGACCAGCTCACGTCATACTGCAGAACATGCAGCTGTTCGGTTGTGTGGTGGTTACTCTCGGGCAGTGTCGCGGATGCAGCGATTGGCAGCATGCACCGCCCGCTTGTTACAAAAACGTATTTTTTAAATCATGTGAAGCCAGCCACCCAAAAACAGATTTGCACCTTGAAAAATTGAACCAAGTACATAGTTGCAATCTGCGGTGCGCACATGCCATCATGCCTCTATGACTACAGTAATAGAAGAATTGCCATGTTGAAGGTTGAAGTGGTGCCGCAATTGCAGCAGACCTGTGCGTGCAATTCCTGTGCACGCGAATTGCCACCCTCCAAAAGTAAGACCGAATCCGAACACAATGTGGGCGGCGCGGCGGTTATGCTTGGGCTCACCTGGCGGCAGGGTGGGCGCGGACCGCTGATTAACGTTCAGCTACAACTTCAATGTTGAACTTTGACAGATACACACACATTAATGTGTGCTTTGTACACAGTATGGCGTTCAGGATTTGCTTGGCGGCAGAGTAGGCAGCGGCCCCCTGACTAACAGTATAAACTTCAACATTGAAGTTCCAACGGATAAAAGTTGCAGCGATGTGTGCGTTGTACTACAAATTGTAGACTCCACACAGTATGGCGTTAAGGGTTTGCTTGCGCTCACCTGGCGGCAGGGTGGGTGCGAGCCCCTGATTAATGGCACAAACTTCAACATTAAACTTCCAACAATAAAATTACATTGATGTGTGGTTCGTACAGTATGGTGTTGAGGACCCCTGAAACGGTCTAAACTTCAACATTGAACTGCAAAGGATAACCACATAGATGTGTGCTTTGCACACAGTATGGCGTACACGATCTGCTCGGGCTCACCTGGTGGCAGGGTGGGCGCGGGCCCCCTGAGGTTTGTTTTCAAGGGCAGGATCGCGCACCCGCATGTGTCGCCCACCGCGCTGGCCTGCAGCTTGCTGTGGTAGGCCGGCTGGGACAGCGCGCGCGGGCGCACCAGAGCAGGGTACACAGGCACATGTGATGTCAGCTACCGCCTGGTCTGTAAGCGTCACCCAGGTAAGTTACTTTGTAACTGTCTTTGTGGCTCCGGAAGTAATGCCCCCTCCCGCTATTTGTGCGGTGAAACGCCAGGGTGAACCGCAGTTAAAATTCCCGTTTGAGTGGCCTTTGAAGAAAATGTGACTGTTCATTGTTTGAGTGAGCCTAAAAGGCTTACACGGGGTTACTATTTAGACACAAAACGGTACAGGCGTCAAAGCGGACTGACAGGCTGAAAACCTGCACAGGGGCAGCTGTTTCTTGGCACAAACAACGCTGTGTTTACTGGCAAAAACATAGGTGTGGTAAGACTGAACTAAGTATGAAGTATTAACTGCTGTCATATCGATATCACTGCTGCGTGGGTGTCTTAAGCACAGTGTACAGGGCCATCATACATGGTCATCAACGGTTCACAGGCGTTTTGACAAGTTGACGTTGTGCCTCTCTTAGGTTTAACAGGTAAAGCGGCGGCGTGCCAGCCAACTCGAGCTGCGCACATGCCGGCGTGTCACAAGAGCTGTGAACGAAGCGTACTATTGGGATGCAGTAGCAGGGAACCACATGCCTCGCTGTTGCTGCAGCCCAAAGCGATAGAAACAGAAACAGCTGGCAAAGAACGATCAACAGCAGAAACGAGATGCCTTTCGGTGTCAGCAAACGAGCAGAGCCTATTCAGCAGCAAGAGCCTAAAACCCGCAATTACGTGCAGCAGCGTCTGGTACATCTCACCATGCTGCTGGCGCGCCCTGCAAGCGCTTTGGGAGGCCGCCGTCAGATGCTGCTCGATCCTTCTCGTGTGTCCAGCCTCGCCTTCTGAAGTTGACGCCGGATCACGCTCGCCTGCTGCTGCAAGTGCTGGCTCTTGGCGTGTCACCCTGCCTCTGCGCCAGCAGGTGCTAGCAAGAGCACATGCAGCACAGCCTCCCCCCTGTCGGCGCCCGAGCTCCGGTGTCGACTGCTCTGCACAGCTGTGCTCTCTGCGCAAATTTCTGCAGGAAACCGCTCAGATGCCACGAAAAAGTATAGTTTTCGGCTGAGATTTAAACCCTGAAAAGGCGCGCAGCCATGGCATCTGTTGGTTGTTTCAAAGCACGAGACCAGGCAGCAGCGGCAGCAGCAGCTGACGTTGGTGGAGGTAGGGGGCAGGGCTTGTATCTTTGCTAGCTCGCTAGCTGGCCTTCATGTCAGCAGCAGCTCAGACCAGCCAGCAGCCAGAGCAGCGGCCGAGGTACCTCCTTCTTTTGGCAGAGCCTCTGGCTCCAGTGTACAGCAGCCTAGTCGGCGGCAGTGCCGCAGGCGACGTTTGCGGAAGCAGCAAGCCTGCTGCCTCAGCGGACGCGGCCGCAGCACTGCTTCGAAACCTGCATGACATCGTCTCCTCCCTGGATGATGCGGCAGCCGCGGCGGGGCAACCAGGCTACTGCAAGGTGGGCACCTGCTTCCCGCACCCCTTCTCAAAGGAGCAGGGACAGCAGCAGCACCAGCAATGGCTGGCAGCTGCGCAGCTGGAGCGTCCAGAGCTGGTGGCTGCGTACAACGCGGCCTGCGAGGTGCAGAGCAGCAGCGGCAGGTGGTGGCCCCCGCATGTGGCCCGAAACCTGCTGACCCTCCCCCTTCGCCAGCTGCCTCCGCAGCTGCTGCCAGAACAGCAGGGACAGCCAGCCGCTGCTGCCCACAGGCACCAGCAGCCAACCGCTTCCTCCACACCAACAGCAAGCCACACAAACCCAGGCGGTGGCGGTTCCGTCAGCGGCTCTGCGGCAGGCGACGGTGGCGGCCGTGGTGCAGCGGAGGTGAGGGCGGTGGCGTGTGCGGCCCACTACGTAACCGCCCTCACGGAGGAGGCGCCGGCTGACGCAGTGGTGGACGTGCTGTGGCTGTGCAGTCACGGCGACTGCAGCAGCACAGGACTGTGTCAAGGTTGCCACGCTGCTGGGGCGGATGCCTCAGCGGCCGCGGGCGGCGCCGCTGCAGGAGGCTTGGAGTTGGAGCCCTGCTGCTGCTGCTCAGCGCTGGCGCGGTCCATTCTGCGGCCCGAGACGCTGCAGCTGTACGCGGCGCTGCGGCGCCTGCAGGGGCAGTGCCCGGCGACCATCGTTTCAATTTCAGGTGAGGGTCGCGCCCATGCCCCGCAGTGTGGCGCTGCAATACCATAGGTACCGGTTTATCAACTCCCCCCGGTTGTGTCGTCGAGCACCGGCCATCGCTAACACCAACACCAAGGGGTTCTTATTTGGGGGTCTTGTACCACGTACTTCTAGTACTTCTACAACTGCTACTCTGTTTGTAATCATATGTAGGTGTCTCCCGGTCTTGCAGCCAGACACCCCTCGTCGACCATACCGGGGAGGTCTTATTCAGGGGGGGGGGGTCTTCTACTCCATCACCTATGGTAGGCCTGCCAGGGTGCGTGGAGTAGGAACTTCGGGGGCGGACGGCAGCGCAAAACCGTTTTTAAAAAGACTTGGTCCTGAGTAAATGCTAGGGGTATGTTCCTGAGTAGATGGTAGGGCAAATAAATTGTAGGGCCAGGATTTGATTTTTTGTTTTGTTTTAAAGCACCTACCCCCTACATGGACGCTGGGGTGGTTATCATCAATTCGGGCTGAGTGAACCGAAAGCAGTGTAATGTGGGTGGAGGTTCTCGTAAAGGTCGGTAAAGTGGTTAATTATCATTACTTCGAACTGCAATGAACCAAAACAGTGTTAGTGGAGGTTTTTTTGAAAGCCACTAGAGTCATCTTGTTGTTGGTGACTTAAAAGTCGCAATAGGCTGTGCGCCACGAAATATGCTGGATCTCTTGGCACAGCGTTTATTGTTGAGTGGGAAAGTGACATCAGCGTCACGGCATGGGATTGACCGCTTTCTTATTTTCTTCCAAGTATAAATGCTTCAACAAGTACATTTAGTTGTTTACAAGTAAATGGTCACATAGTTTTCACACCTGTTATTTGACTCAGTGGCAGTGGCCCATACGGCGGGAGCACGTACCGCTGGTACTGTGACAACTCGTTCAGAAGGGCATTCAACCAGAAGCGGTTCCATGCGATGGGACTGACTTCTCGTGCTTCTGAAGTGCATTGTCAGGAAGTCTTCACACCGCTTTTTCAATGACAGTGGTCCCTGCCGGCGGGAAGGGCTACCACCGGTAATGTGACAACTCGCTCAGAAGCGACAAGCTCCAGGTCTTCCCACCAGTAAGAGCTGCCACCTCGGGGTGGGACCCGTGCAAGGGCTGCGCACAGCAATGACGGCGCCTTACCAAGGCAATATGCCTCCCCCCACCTCGCAGATACTGTCGTAGAGCTGACGTATCACCATGCGAAGCCTCTGCTCCACCGCCCTGAGGTGATCTAGGCCATTTTGTTTCTCTATTCACTGTGCAAGTTCATTTCTCTTGTTCCTGCACAAAGTGATCTGCAATGAACGGTCGTTTTGCGGTTGCACGCTGGTCGTTGCCCATACACCGCACAAAATCGCTGCCGCACACACGCACCACTGCTCACCCACACCTCCACACCGCTGCCGCTGCTGCCCTCACCCCACACAACTGCTGAGCAGGCACCGGCCCAGCTCAGCAGACTGTGGGGCCGTGGCGCGAGTGGTGCCGCGCACTGCCCGCGCACTGGCACACCGCCGCCGTGGCCGCTGCTGCTGAGCACACACCTTCTGCTGCTGAGCACGCCACCATTGCTGCTGAGCAAGGTGCTTGTGCTGCTGGGCACACACCTCCTGCTGAGCACGCCGCCGCTGCTGCTGAGCAAGGTGTTTATGCTGCTGAGCGCACACCTCCTGCTGAGCACGCTGCCCCTGCTGCTGAGCAAGGGGCTTACGCTCAGGTGGAGGCGGCAAGGGCACCCTTTGGGCCGCCGCAGTGCGGGGCCCTGCTGTGGCGGGGCGCGCTGGTGGTCGGCGAGCACTGCGTGCCTGGGTTCTCGCTCGCGGCGGCGGCTGGCGAAGGCAAGTGGAGGTCTGCTGCGGTGCTTGGGCTCACGTGCTTCTACAGTACTGTAATAGAAGTGCTTCCGTAGTATTGTTTATCATTTTACTCTTGAAATACTTCTTCAAAGTACCTCAGGAGCATGTTTTATCTGGAGTATCGCGGCGGCGGCTGGCGAGGGGCGCGAAGGCAATGGAGGTCTGCTGCGGCGCTTGGGCTCGCGTGAACTTCTGCTAAAAGATTATCATTGTTCTTCTGAAGTACTTCTTCAAGTATGTTTTACCTGAGCGAGAATGTACCAATGCAAGTGGGCGTCTGCTGCGGTGCTTGGGCTTACGTATTTCTGGTGGAAGCATTGTTTATTGTTGTACCTCTGTACTGCTTTCTCGAAGTGTTTTCTTACTGCTGCGGTGCTTGGGCTCACATACGTCTAGTAGTACTACTGTGTTACTTCCGAAGTACGTGAGTCGAAGTACGTTTCACTGCTGCAGTGCTTGGGCTCACATACTTCTAGTACAAGTATTGTTTATCATTTTACTTTCGAAGTACTTCTTCAGAAGTAATTTACTTCCGAAGTATTTCTTCGAAGTATGTTTTACTGCTGGGGTGCTTGGGCTCACGTACTTCTAGCTAGTAGAAGTTATGTTTATCATGTTATTCCTCTTTTGCGTGCAGCATGCTGCAGGTACCTGCAGGTGCTCAAGTCTTTCACAAGTATTGCATACTTTATGACCTGCCCTGCAGTAAGAAAGGAGGCGCGAATAGGGCCACCCTGACCGTTGTCTTCCCCGCCCCTGTTTGTCGGCCATCACCAGTTGTTCTTGGCCTTTTGTTGCAGATATATATACATCCTACATGGGGTACACCCAGGGTGACGGCCCCTATCGGTGGGAGGACCTACGAGTAGAGTGTTTGCCCCTGGATTCAGTTTTCATACTTCGATGTTGTGTATGGTACATCTGAACTACTACAGTAGTGCATGGCCCTCTCTGGCACCCTGGCGGAGGACCTGCCCTGGCAGGTCGAGCGCTAGCCTGGCGGCTCAGGCCTGCCCGCTAGCAGCAGTTTTTGCTCTTGGTTGTTCAGAGGACTTTGTGTGCCCGTCTGCATACGCTGCCAGGCATCTGCCATGGCCACAAGCGTGCTGGCATCCATGGCATGGGCTCTTGCACGCCCACAAGTGCAAATAATACTACTACAGTACACAGTTTTGGCTGGGCATATGAAGCGGTTGACTGCTGACACTCGTAGCGGGAGGGTAGCTAAAGGGGAGGGACGGGGACGGTACGCTTGCTGCAGCCTGCCGCTGCGCACAAGCTTCTCAGGGCGCGTGTGTGCAGCAGCGTGCCGCCCGTGCCGTATTTGTTTCGAAGTAGTCGCCCGGTCTGGAACTTCAAAAGTACTTCGAAGTATCATGTATTGGGTGCCTCTTGAAGTAGTGTACCCGCCACATTATTGTGCGTTGTCAGCTGTGGTACATGTCAAGGTTTAAAACCATGCCCCTCCCATATACTTTGAACCTCCTGAGTGCCCGCGTGGGCGATTACTTCTGAAGCAGGCAGTACTTCCTCAAGCATGGCTGAATCATTGCGCGTCTGGTCTGCTGCGCAACCGTGCTCAGACCCAGATAGGCGCACAGCACAAAACCATGCGCCATCTTCAACTACAACTTCAAGTTCAACCTGCCTGCTGCACACACCTGCGCTCACACACACTCTCACACACACACAATAATTTACACCCCACGCAGGCGCAGCAGGCGGGGCTGGCGGCAGTGGCGGCGCGCCGCTGGCGCGCTCAGTCTCTAGCCCCCTTCCCGTGACCGGCGGCGCCGGCGGCAGCGGCGGCTGCGGTGATGCAGGCAGCGTGGGTGGCGGTCGCATCGGCGGCGGCGGCGGCGGCAGTCGCAGGGCGCTGGCACGGCGGCACACGGATGAAGCGGCGGTCGCAGGCGGCGGCGGCAGCGGCGGTGGCAGCGAAGTGAGAGAGCTGCCGCATTTTTCGACAAATTTGCTATTTGTGTGGCAGTTGCAAAAAAACGAACTTCACAAACATGCATCAGTGTGGTACGTCTAGGCACAAAATTGGAAATCAGTGCCAGGGCGCTGGTGTGGCGGCACGCGGACGAAGCGGCAGTCGCGGGCGGCGGCGGCAGCGGCGGCGGCAGCGAGGTGAGGGAACTTGCCAAGCGAAAAATGTCCAGGGCTTGCGCACTTGTGTGGCAGTTCCAAAGGAATCGCGCAACACCAATGTCAGAAAAGCAGTGTGGTTATGTCAAGTTTAAAGAGACAGTGGAAATCGGGCGCAGAGTGCTGGCACGGCACGCGGATGAAGCGGCGGCCGCGGGCGGCGGCAGCAGCGGCGGCGGCAACGAGGTGAGACAACTTGCAAAGCAAAAAAATGTTCAGAATTTGCACAATGGTGTGGCAGTTGCAAGGAAACGGTCATCACAATCACGCACGCACCGATGTCAGAAAAGCGGTGGAGTTACATCAAGGTAAAACCGTCAGTGATAAAGGTGCAAGGGCCCTGGTGTGGCGGCACACAGATGAAGCGGCGGTCACGCCTGGCGGCGGCAGTGGCGGCGGCAGCGTTGGCAGCAGCGACCTGATGACTTGCCCCCAAATTTTGCTGTAGTTTGCAAAGACACGAACGTAATGAAGCGGCGGCTGAGGATGGCAGCGACGGCGGCGGCGGCGGTGAGGTGAGGACTGCTGATGAAATTTCCAAAACAGTTTTCGTGACGCGACCCGCAAAAGAACGTGAAAATCACACAACAATGCCTACAAAGCAGTGTGAAGATGTCAAGCTAGAAAAGTGGTTGAAAAACTTGCGCCCAGGTTGCGCCCAGGTATGGAAAAGGAAGCTTGACTGGTGGATCAATCTGAGCTGCTTCCCGCCCTGGCAATGGAGCGTGTCTTGATGGCAAAGTGAAGCACCTTAAGGAGCAATTCCATGCTGACAACTCGAGACGCCTGCTGCTCTGGCAGGGACATGGTCGCCTTTGCGGCGATGCTTGCATGGACACATATACTTTCTGAAGTGTACCGGTATGACATATATGACGTACTAGTACTACTTGTATATGTACAAGTATTTGAAGTAGAGACTAAGTATACATATGCATATGCCTATTTCTGGTGTATACATGCAGTTGCATGTCTTCAAAAAAATATGTGCAGGGCAGGCTGGCGTTTGCTGTGGCAGGCGTGACTGCGTTTCCTTGTGCCCCAGTGTCACGCCCTGTCGGTGCCGCTGCTGCCGAGCGCTCATGCTGCTCACACTGCTCAAGCACTTACTGAGACCCCCCCCCCCTTCCTCCTTGGGGGTACCCCCCTCCTCCCCCCCTGCTCAGCAGCACCTGGCCGTGCTGCGCGCCACACGCTCCCTAGAGGTCCTTGCGGCCATCCCGCGTGCACACGCACTGCGGCTCCCCCATCTGCTGAGCAGCGCGCCGCCACTGACGCCGTCCCACGCGCTCCCGGGAGCACGGGACCTGCTCAGCAGCTGGGACGCACAGCAGGCGCTGGTGGTGCGTGCATGCGGTGACAGCAGCGGCGGCGGCAGCGGTGGTGGCGGCGGTGCTGGTGTGCTCATGCTGTGGCTGTGCACCGAGGCGGCGGCGGCAGGGGGGAGGCGGTGGGCGGCACACTGGCTGCTGCGCGCTGGGGACGTCAGGTGCGCGGGGGGGGGGGGGGGGGGGGGGGGGGGGGGGGGGGGGGGGGGGGGGGGGGCGTTTATTTGCTTAATACTTCTTGAAGTACTTCACTGAAGTATGTATACTTCGAAGGATTTATTTCGAAGCGAAGTACTTGAATTATGTACTCCGAAGTACATGTACTTGCGACAAAGTAATGTACAAATTGTTTGTAATCATACATGTAATCAAACATGTACAGTGTCTACTTTTGACCCACCATGAGTGCACTGGCTGCTGCGTGCAGGGGGCGTCAGGTGCGCGGGCGCGCGCGTTTATTTTCGACCCGGGTGGTGGCTGCAGCAGCAAACGCAAGCTGCAGGAAATGTTGCGCAGGCGCTTCTGCCAGCTCCATGTATTGGCCAGTAAGCTTGCAGCAAACTTGTCTAGACCTGTGCAGACCGGGCCGAAGACACTACATGAACTTCACTAACCCTTAACCTAAACCTAACCCAGGTACTGCATCACATGGGTAACTAATGAACCAGCTCATGTGCTGCTGCGCGCGGGGCGTGTCAGGTGGCACGGCCACGCATGTTTATTTTCGACCCGGGCGGTTGCTGCAGCGCCAACTACTTCCAAAGAAAGGTTGCACGTCGCAGAGTCGAACAGCTGGTGCTTCAGGCAAGCAGGGGTGGTGCCAGGCGTGAAAGCGTGGGGTGACATCGTGTGCGCCTGCCACGGTCTTGCTTGTCCCCTAGGAGGCAGGGATGCACCTCACTGACCTCAGCTCTCACGTCAAGGTATTTGGCACTCGCACCGCACGCCACCATGTGTGTGTACTGGCTGCTGCCCTTGAGGCATAACAGCTGCGCGTCCAGGCGCATGTATTTCAACCCGGGTGTTGCTGTGGCAGGCAAATACAGGGCTTCAGGATACTCACTCACTTTTTTTGGGTTTGGAAAGTTACGAAGCAGGACAGCTGCTTTGGTCAAACAGGGGCGGCGCCACTAGGGTGGGAAAGCTCAGATACTGGCGGAAAGGTCAGCAGTAACTTGTCAGAACTTGTGCGGGAAAGCCCAAAAGACACCACGTACTTCTATCTACCAGGTACGTATTCACATATACTACGTAGTACTATACAGTAGCTACCGTAGTACGTATACAGTAGTAGAAGTATACTGTAGTGTGAGCTCGTGTGTATACGCTTCTGGGCATGTGTAGTGATGGGTCACGGCGTGTAACGTATTCTATATGTTATACAAAATATGGCGTATTTCTACGCCCAGAAACGCAATATACGGCGTATTTGCCGTATAAATACGTTCATCTATTTATGTTATACGGCGTATTTACATATGTTATACAGCGCATAATGCGAAAATTATACGCTGTGACCCATCACTAGGCACGTGCCATCGCCACGAGTACTGGCAATAAATGGCATGGGCTGTTGCACGCCCACAAGTGCACATAAGTATGCTTCAAAGCAACTACCTACCCAGGAGTCTCGTACCTTCTGAAGCGCGGATTCCATTTTAGAGATGTGGTGCGTTTGAGGGTAAGGTGTATGTCACATGCACAGCTTGTTCGAATTTACTACAGTACTTTCAAACCAGATGGTGGCTGTAGCTGCAAACAAAGGTTCCATCAATTGTGACGCACGTAAATGGCTGCGTGGGCCAATGAGTCGCGCACATGTGCATAGGGCATTCCGCGCCCCCGAGCAGATTACAACGAAACATGTGCATAGATATGTTAATACATGGCCATGACACACATGCATGTGCCACATATGTGCACATATAACTGACCAGGCACTTCAGAAGTATACTCGAAAGTGTGTGCTATCCACCACACACATACTAACGAATCCCATGCCCCCCCCCCCTGCATGCATGTGCTGTACTTCTAGAGGTATACTTCTGCCGCTTACGCACACCCTTCTGTCCCCCGCCCCCCGCCCCCTGCACCCCCACCCCCACCCCCACCCCCCAAATGCCAGCCCGCAAACCGTCATGCTGCTGCTGGGCGTGTGCATGGCCCCCCAGGCACTGCCACCATCGTCCACCGCTGCCACCGCCGCTACCGGCACTCACAAAGGGCGCACGGGCAGGGGCAGCGGGGGGGCGGTGCAGCAGAGTGGCATGGGGCTGGAGAGGGCGGCGGCGGAGGCGGCAAGGGCGGTGTTGGCGCTGCCAGTGGTTGCTGCTGAGCAGCTGTTGGAAGGGTGCTCAGCAGAAGGCAGGGGCGCCAAGCGCGGGGCGGCGGCGGTTTCGGGGCGGCCGGTGAGCGCCTCCGCTGGAGGAGTACTCGGCTCTGTATCGTCATTGAGTGTTGGAAGTTTTAGCTGGTAGCGAGGCGGTGTCGTGGTATGTAAGTACACGCGCACACGCACACATGTGAAGTTGCTGAGCAGCTGTTCGGGGCGGCCGGTGAGCCCTTCCAGGGGGGTTTGGCTCTGTGTCGTCTTTGTAAGCTCTGGCAGTTTAAGCAGCTCGCTCCCGCGGAAAGTGAGCTGCTGCCAGCTGCTGGGGCTGCCGCCACCAGCCACGCAACACGCTCGGTGACTGCGAGTTTGTCTCCTCGTGGGCGGTGGGAGTGGGTGTGTGCGTGTGTAAGGGTTACTGTCTAGTGTCCAAGTAGTTTGGGAGCCACACACACAACTTTAAAAAAATAGGTTTTAAATTTCGATCATTGTGCAGGGTTGGCAGCTAATACCTGCTGCCGCGCCCCTCCACCTCCGTCCACAAGCTCGCAGTCACCAAGCGTGTTACGTGGGTGGTGGCGAGTGGCAACCACAGGCGCACTGTAGTCACCCAAACCCTGTCTGAAGTTGTTTTGGTGGCAGCCGCTCCAAAAGTAACTTCCCCATCATTGTGCAGTGTTGGCAGCAAAAACCTGCCGGCGCGCCCCTCCACCTCTGTCCAGTGTGGCCGACACACTAAGTAACACCCTGCTGATGCCACTCACTGTCATGTTGTTGTCGTTCTGGTCATACGCGCACAGCAGGCGCTGCGTCAGTGCCGCAGGCGCGTCGCTGGCGGCGCCCACAGCTCGGTGGCGCCCGCCAAACTTCAAGTCAAAGTACAAGTTGAAGTTGACACTCCGCGTGCGCACAGGAAGCTGCGGCGGTCAGCCTCGGTGGGCGGCGGCAGCGGCGGAAGCGGCGGTGGTGGCGGTGGTGCAGGCGGAGCACCAACCAGGCAAGAGTGCGCGCGGTGTGGCTGTGTGCTGCATGTGCACTTTTTTGGGCGGTTTACTGTATGTGAAAACCCATTTACTGCTAGCAGTAGGAGTGATAAACTCAATGAGCGCATTTATACGGCAAATACGTCATATGCCGTGTTTTGTGGCCCAGAAATCCATATATTTTTGAGTATCGTATAAAGGGCGTCATATGCTGTGACCCCTGTCTACACATATGCGTAGGGTTGTAAAAAAGGACGTCCAGTGATTACGCTACGATTTACGGCGTAATTCTCAAGCGGGCCTTGAGCCGAACAGCAACATGCACACATTCACAGCTCTAGGGCGGCTAGGGGAGGGTGGGAGGCGGCTGCGCAGGCACACAGC